>JALXFT010003904.1:0-40001 GCA_023376895.1 Aspiorhynchus laticeps
TGATCTGGATACGAACTGGATCTGGTGACTGCAGTGACCATCTGGGCTGGATACGAACCGGATTGGGTGGCTACGGTGACCTCGGAATAAGCGAGAAACAGACTAATGTTAGCGTAGATGTCAATCTTCTTATGATGTAACAAGTACATTGTGTGTTATGGGAAGTGTTCCCGGTTCCGGTTGACCTAGTTAATGTAGCCAAACAATCCTTTAACAGATTTTAATATTAGAAGCATATTAGTGTGTTATGTGTACGCCAGGTTAAAGAGATGGGTCTTTAATCTAGTTTAAACTGACAGAGTGTGTCTGCCTAACGAACAGTGTTAGGTAGATTGTTCCCGAGTTTGGGCGCTAAATAGAAAAAGGATCTGCCGCCCACAGTTGATTTTGATATTCTAGGTATTATCAAATGGCCAGAGTTTTGAGAATGTAATGGACGTGGAGGACTATAATGCGATAAGAGCTCGCTCAAGTACTGAGGAGCTAAACCATTCAGGGCTTTATAAGTAATTAACAAGATTTTAAAATCTATGCAATGTTTAACAGGGAGCCAATGCAGTGTTGACAGAACCGGGCTAATGTGGTCATACTTCCTGGTTCTAGTAAGAACTTTAGCTGCTGCATTTTGAACCATCTGTAATTTGTTTATTAAGCGTGCAGAACAACCACCCAATAAAGCATTACAAGAATCTAACCTTGAGGTCATAAAATGCATGAATTAACATTTCTGCATTTGACATTGAGAACATAGGTCTCAGTTTAGATATATTTTTAAGTTGAAAAAAAGCAGTTTTACAAATGCTAGAAACATGGCTGTCAAAAGAGAGATTGCTATCAAATAACACACCTATGTTCCTGGCTGATGACGAAGAATTTACAGAGCAGACATCAAGTGTTAGACAGTGTTCTAGGTTATTACTTTTGGGGGTTTTAGGTCTGATAATTAACACCTCTGTTTTTTTTCAGAATTTAGCAGTAAGAAATCATCCAGTTTTTAATATCGACTATTCATTCCATAAGTTTCTTCTCAATTTGGTGTGTTTCACCGGGCCGCGAAGAAATATAGAGCTGAGTATCATCAGCATAACAGTGAAAGCTAACCCTGTGTTTCCTGATGATATTTCCCAAGGGTAACATGTAAAGCGTGAAAAGTAACGGCCCTTGTACTGAGCCTTGAGGTACTCCATACTGCATTTTTGATCGATATGATACCTCTTCTTTCACTGCTACGAACTGATGGTGGTCAGATAAGTACGATTTGAACCATGCTAATGCACTTCCACTAATGCCAACAATGTTTTCTAGTTTATTCAAAAGAATGTTGTGATCGATAGTGTCGAACGCAGTGCTACTATCCAGTAGCACTAATAGAGAGATACAACCACGATCAGATGATAAGAGCAGGTCATTTGTAACTCTAATGAGAGCAGTCTCAGTACTATGGGATGGTCTAAATCCTGACTGGAAATCCTCACAGATATCATTTTTCTCTAAGAAGGAATATAATTGTGAGGATACAACCTTTTCTAGTATCTTTGACAGAAAAGGGAGATTCGAGATCGGTCTGTAATTAACTAGATCTTTGGGGTCAAGTTGTGGTTTTTTTAATGAGAGGCTTAATAACAGCCAATTTAAAGGTTTTGGGGACATATCCTAATGACAAATTAATAATAGCCAAAAGAGGATATATTACTTCTGGAAGCACCTCTTGTAGTAGTTTAGATGGAATAGGGTCTAACATACATGTTGTTGGTTTAGCTGATTTAACAAGTTTATACAATTCTTCCTCTCCTATAGTAGAGAATGAGTGGAACTGTTCCTCAGGGGATCTAATATCTGATGCGATACTGTAGCTGACGGCTGCATGGTTACAATTTGACAACTCAGAATGCATGAAATGGCATTATATCCCCCTTTAAGTGCAGCATATTGCAACGAGAAGCGTGTTGCCAGCAACACAGATAGTACCGCACATTACCAACTAAACAACTAAGGCTGAATCCCAATTCTATTTTATTCCCCTTCCTCTTGTCCCTTGAAACAGCGTCAAGGGGTAGGGGTGAAAATATTCCCCTAAGAATTGGGACACCACTACTACACATCATTATACGTCGTCTAGCTCCTACAATACACACACTTATACTGGTGTACATTAGACCCTTACCGTTCTATATTAATGCGCTGCTTACTGACACACTGACACACACACACATCGAGATTGCACAGCTCACACATCCAGGAGCAAAGAAACTTGCTGCCCGATGACTTTTATTAATAACAGTTTAAATACTGAATCACTACATTATATTTTCCAGCAACAAGAGGATAAAATCGCTGTTTCTGAAGTAAACTCACTCATTGTAAAGAGACGCGCATACACACAACTTTCATCTCTCTCTCTCTCTCTCTTTCTCGAATTGGCAATATTTGAGAAAAGGGTTTAGCGATTTCTAATTATTAGGGGTGCTAGACCCCCTCAATGTCTATGGTGGTTATTGCCCTGATTAGACATAAAAATATTATGACAAAAATTATTAGACATAGAAAAACATTTCTTTGAATAACATGACCGTAATTTGAACACATGATTGAGTATAACTTAAAACAAATGATTACTTTAAATTAAAATCTTTATTAATGTCAATAATGCTTACATTTATGTGTCTTTTTGTTCGCTCGGGCAGCCATGTTGCCGCTGTAGCCGGTTTACGCTGAGATAATTCATACCCCTTCGTCTGTAGTGTGGTCCTGAAAAATCTTCGTTTGAAGGGCTATCTGGCCCTTACCCTTACCCCTACCACTCCATCCAAAAGAGAATGGAGACACCCCTACCTCTTCACGTGAACGCGCAAAATGGAGGGGTAGGGGAAACGGGAAGGGCTAAGGGGATTAGGGATTGGGCCTAAATGAGCCTAAGCAATGCGGATAACCATAGCAACATGCATGTTGGCAATAACCTGAGAACATTAAAAGGAACTTAGCTTGTGAAGACGTTCGAGAGAGTGAAACAGCAGCTGTGGCAAGGATGCTTGATCTCTTGATATTCTTCTGGAGATGAAGTTCCCATCTGAACTTGTTCTTGAGTCGGTCACATAACTCGTGGAGTCCATTTCAATAATGTAGCGATGCGTGAAGTAATGCTAACTCGGTCACTTCTGAATCAGGCAGCTTATGATAAATGTGGTGAATTCACGTAATCAAGTTAACGAACTTGAATGAATCAGAGGTGAGTCCATTGGGGAAACGAATTCCACTCACTAAATTCCTGATTCCAAGTGATGATGGTGTTTTGCCTGCCGAATTCGCCATTTAATTAGCTATTGAGCAATGTGAAAACTGCTGATAATACTGACGGACCTTATATATGGATATAGGGGCGGGACTAATACGTCACACCCTACTTGTACTACGACTGAACAACAATGTCGAAGTAAATATTGCTTGTCTCAGAGTATTTATGTTTTTACCAGATGGTAAAAGATGGAATTGCTGGAGTACCATAATATTGTTATGAAAAATAATGCTTGGGGAGAAACATTTAATTTGCGATGCGTCTGCCATGTTACTTCAGCGGATATTCCATATCATAGCAACCACAGCGTCTCAACTGAAAAAAAAATAAAAAATACGCTGCCTTCTCAAGCGCTCACAGCTGGGCGTTTTCAGCTGGCTTTGGTGGACATGTGGCCTGATTGTTGTTACTTGCAGCTACACATACAGCCTGTTGTTATTTATTTATTTTTAAATCAAGTACTTTTTTATTTAAAAGTTAAATAAAAACTGTACTGTACTTAAAGATTAAATGAAAATGTATTGTAGCTACTTAAGTTAAATAAACTGTAAGTTAAGTACGATACATTTTCATTTCATCTTTATTTAAGTACAGTTTTTTTAACATTGAAGTATAGTACAGTTTTTATTTAACTTTTAGGTACAATATATTTTTATTTAATAATTACGTTTTTTATTTACCTGGAAGTAAGCACAGTGCAGTGTTAATGTTCAAACTATGTATTAACAAAGTTTTAATTGGCTGACAATAATAAATATTCTTATTAGGAATAAAACTAATTATTATTTTATTTTTTTAACTGTGCATAGTGCTATACTGTATTTTAACGTTGGTCATAATGGTGGTACTTGGAAAGCCAAATATTTTCTGAGGTGGTACTTGGTGTAAAAAGTTTGAGAACCACTGCTATAGACAGATGGGGATCGGCTGAGAGTCAGCTGATGCGAGCTTGACTAACGTGACCTGCCAGAACTAATGCTATGCTTGATTTTTGCTTTCCCCAAAGCATAACATCTAATTTAAATGTCTTGCTTGTGCGTATCATTACCTTTTTTTACCATTTCCACAGTTTCAGTTTCCTTGGATTATTATTTTTTGTCAATTAATGGATCAGTGATTATGTCCTGGATGTTTAGCTCCAACCCTAATCAAACACACCTGAACATACTAATCAAGGTCTTCTGTATTATTTGAAAGCTGAAGGCAGAAAGCTCTATTTGAAAGCTCAAGTTTGCAGAAAAGGGGACCTTGAGGGCTAGAGTTGAAACACGCAGCTCTTCACAATATTGCTAACTTTCTTCAGGTCATGTCCCAAGAACCTTTAAGCTGGCAGTTAAACCCTTTTTTTTAATAACGCTAAACTCTGAAGGAAAGGGGGTTTTAAGGGCCTAAGTTGAGACTTTCTGACAGGTGTATTGGTAAGTAGGACAGTGGCCCTTCAGAGCAGGTTTGGACACCTCTGGTACAGGATCAAGTATACATGTTGTTGATTTTGATGCATTATAGGGGTGGGCAATATGACCAAAATCTTATATCACGATATGACTAATTTTATATCATGATAACGATATATATCCTGATATAGTATTTTTTTTTTTTTAAAAAAAAAGGTTTTTATGATATTAAAATCTTTGATACTATAGAATTTTCATAATCCTTGTCACCAATGTCAATATCAAACTAATACAAGCCTAAAAAGAGACACAAAAAAAATTCAAGCTCACTGAAGATAAATAAACAGTCAGTGATAAAATAAGAATAAGAAACTAATTGCAAGCAATAGGACAAAAAACTACAATAAATAAGAAAAGCTACATACATTTTGTAAATTAATTAGTCTTCACTGTGTTAATTATATCTATTTATCTACGATAGATATAATTAACACGTGTATTATGTATAGATTCTATACATGTATATAAATATATATATTTTTTTAAATAATATTTATATATGTATAGAATCTATACATAATACACGTGTTAATTATATCTATCATAGATAGTGCTGTATCTATCTATCTATGATATATATAATTAACATGTGTATTATGTATAGATTCTATATATATATATATATATATATATATATATATATATAAATATATCATTATTTTTATTTATTTTTTATTATTAAAGTTACAAAAGTGATTTAGTCAAGAGCAGTGAGAGATTTTCTAGCAATGTGCTATGATTTATAGGAATGGCAGACAGAACGAATATTGGACCGCTTCCCCTTTAAGACCGAAGTCCAGATCCAATACACTGTTATATATGCGTTTTCTCTTGCAGCTGTTTTCTTTCTTAAGACCTAAATCGCTGTGTTTATGAGGATACTTGCAAAGATGGGGATTCTGACGCATAAGTGTGTTTATGTAATCGTTCAAAGCAATAAAGCGGCAAAAAAAAAAAAAAGCGCGGTCCTCTCACACAGAAACAGAGACGGTGCACACATAACGCTGTTGTTTGCGTTTCAACAGCTTAAAATCAGTTGTTTTAAAACTGCAGTGCTTAAAAACACGTGCCCGTTCTACAGATGTAGTCCCTCGTTTAGTTCTGGTCGTTCTCCACCTGCTTCTGTCTCCCCTTCACGCCCCGTGGTGGCGTGTAAAGATCGCAGTCATCCAAATGATGAAAAAGTACCATAAACAATGTATTTTGCGACACCACGAAATAAACGATAGAACATAATATGAAACGATAGACTTTTTATTTCGTCCATCCGATATATATCGTCATATCGCACAGCCCTAATGCATTAACTAAATGTTTTGATGTCTGTTGTATTGTGCTATTAAACTGGGGATAACATTTGTTTGTTTTTTCACCTTAGACCTGGCGTTGAAAAAAGAGAAAGTACTCAATGACATTGAAGAGAAAGATCAATACGAGAATGTGCATGATTTCACAGCTGGAAAAAAATATTTTAGGCGTTCACAAACTGAAAAGATTTCCACACGAGAAAAAGCTCAAAAGACTGGAACAACTAGAAGTGATTTCACTTGCCTTCGGTTTGGAAAGAGTTATAATCAAAAAGGAAAACTTACTGTCCACATTGGGGAGAACTGTTTCAGTTGCCAACAATGTGGAAAAAGTTTCACTTATAAAGTATGTCTTGACCGGCATATAAAAATTCACACTGGAGAAAATCCTTACACCTGCCAACAATGTGGAAAAAGTTTCACTTACAAATTAAGTCTTGACAGGCATATAAAAATTCACACTGGAGAAAAGCCTTACACCTGCCAACAATGTGGAAAAAGTTTCCGTCATCAAGGAAACCTTAGCCACCACATGAGAATTCACACTGGAGAAAAGCCTTACACCTGCAAACAGTGTGGAAAAAGTTTCAGTCAACACGGAAGCCTTAGCCACCACATGAGAATTCACACTGGAGAAAAGCCTTACACCTGCAAACAGTGTGGAAAAAGTTTCAGTCATCAAGGAAGCCTTAGCCACAGTGGTGTAGTGGTGCCCGGAGAAGTGGGTATACTCTTAATTTATGCCCCCAATTTTTTTTTAAAAAGGCCCGGCAAAGGATGAACGACCGGTGTCAAACAGTGACATGTAGACTAGTCTTGCATATTTAGTTCACTATTGTAATATTTGCACACTGTCACTTAACTTCTGCTGCTTGAGTAAGGATCATTATGATCCTTAATATTAATTAATATTATCCACAGAAGAGGTGCAGATTTTGCAATAAATAAATACATATAAATAGACCGCAGCAACTGACATTTTGTCAGAACCTCTAGTAAACTACATGCTATTTTGTTTAGTTGTCTGTTCAGAATTGTGGCAGAATTGTGATCTATATTTGAAACAAACAAAACATTGTGATTCTCAATCAGTTCAGAAGTGAGGGGGACAGAAATGTCAACTATAATAACTTTTTTTGTCTAGTTGATAGGTTTTATTACTATTTATTAATTATTACCTCTTGCTTTTAATTGGCTGAGAAATCAAATACACTGCAACAATAACCAATAATTTATCATATTTTTCCTGTATTTTCCTAATGACAATTTTATGATTCGTTTAGCCTATATAGGCTACTACATTTTTTCCCCATTTTTATCACAGAATAAGGCAGAATATATATTTTATAGCCTAGTAGCCTATCTATTGCCAAGTGTAATAAATGCTATAAATTAGCACTGCATTATTCAGAATCAGATGCTTTTTTATTACCTGGAGATGACTTGAAAAACACACATAAACCATATATTGTCACAATCATGCGTTTACTGTCTTCACAATTCTTTTTTATTCAGCTTAGCTAGCTTTGGCTACAGCAATAGCTGGATTCTTAGCACGTCGAGTTAGTACTTCTATGAGGCCAACTTTCTGCGCGAGCGCCATCCGGCTTCGAGTAGCCTATTGATAGTTTTCAGTCACGTGACCGGCTCGAAGACCTGGAGGGCAAAACATCCATAGAATTGCAGCACAAGCGTGTCAATTTTTCATCTGTTTCCCAGCCGCAAATATTTACATCACCTCTCAAAAGAATAAAACAAATGTATTTCTGAACAAAATGCAAGTTTTGGCCATTTGCAATCCATATTAAGCACCCGCGGCAATATTTCAATCATAAACAGTGCGACAAACGTTGTAAAAACACTTCAAAGTGCCTTAATATATCTAAAACAGTAATATTAAAAGATCAAATTCAGTAATCACCACATTAATGATGCATAGTTTACACAGGCAAGCAGATGAGGCCGGGAACATGAACGCAGTCCGCTTAACGGTTCAGTGTTTTGCCCGCCAGGGGGGCGTTCCTATATGAGTGTGACGTCACGTGAAAACTATCAATAAAAGAAACATACACTGAATGAGAGCGTTTACGTCTCGTTCCTGACCGCATTACTGTCTTTACTGGATGTTTTTAGAGAATATTTGCATTTATTCACATGCGATTGGATTAGTTACTCATATGCTGGACTGTCGTGATTTTCCTAGTTCAGGACGCGCATCAGAGGGGATTTAGAAGTGGGTATACGGAATGCCGACTGATAAAGAAGTGGGTATACGCCGTATACCTGCGTATACCCTCCACTACACCACTGCTTAGCCACCACAAGAGAATTCACACTGGAGAGAAGCCTTACACCTGCAAACACTGTGGAAAAAGTTTTGCTCAACATGGGAACCTTAAAGTCCACATGAGAATTCACACTGGAGAGAGTCCCTTCACTTGCCAACAGTGTGGAAAAAATTTCAGTCATCAAGGAGGCCTTAGCGTTCACATGAGAAATCACACTGGAGAGAAGCCTTACACCTGCAAACAATGTGGACAAAGTTTCACTCATAAAGGAAGCCTTAACTGGCACATGAGAATTCACACTGAAGAAAAGCCTCACACCTGCCAACACTGTGGAAAAAGTTTCACTTTTAAAGTAAGTCTTGACAGGCATATAAAAATTCACACTGGAGAAAAGCCTTAGAACTGCCAGCAGTGTGGTGAGAGTTTTGCTCAATGTGTAAACCTAAAAGTCCACATGAGAATACACAATGGAGATAGTCCCTTCACCTGCAAATACTGGAAAAAGTTTCACTCATAAAGGAAGCCTTAACTGGCACATGACTGTTCACACTGGAGTAAAGTCTTATTCATGCCAACAAAGTGTAGAAGTATTTTCACTCAAAAAGGAAACTTAAACAGGCACACATGAATTCACACAGACTAGAAGCCTTACACCTACCAACAGCATTTAGAGAGTTTTACTCAACATGGAAACCTTAGAGTCCTCATGAGAATTCACACCGCAATAAAACCCTTACACCTACCCCCTGCAAAGCGAGTAGAATTGTCAAAGATGGATCAATACCAACTGTTTGTCCAACTTCGTATTCAGAACATGTAAGTACAGCACATTATATTTTGTGAATGTGCTTGTTAGCACACTGTACGGTCAATGTAGCTTAAGTTACCACTGTCTCTGACTGTATTCATGAAGATCAGAGCTATGTCGTTAGTTTTATTTTTAAGAAGTAATAAAATTGTGCTTCTGAATTTTACAGGCAGTGAGCATTTTGGGTAAAAAATCACAAGCTCTTGTCTCTGTGAATACAGTAAGAGACGATGGCAAATTTAGCCACATAAGCATATTCAAAAAGGCTTTTGCAAACACACTTTATAAAGTGCGATACTTGTGTGTTGTGGATATGAAGGTGGACCACGAAGAGTTGGTATTGATCCATCTTTGAGAAGCAACTTTTCTGCAAATCCTGCATTGTACTTGTGTGGCAAGTGTAATATTGTTGCACTAATTTATTGAGTTTATTATTATTAACTAATGCCACTAATGCCAGAGGCTTTTATTTTGAAATCTGTGTAAGGAAAAACTGTTATGAATGGTCAAGTGATCACACGCACAATACTGTTGTGTTATTTTTATATTTCTTTATACATTTATAATTTGTATTTCTTTGTTATTGGTTTTGATTTTCCCTTTGTATGAAATTGTTAATCTATATAAAATGTTCAGGAAACACTGTTCACGTAAATTATGTCGTGTATAAGCGTGAGGGTAGAGCTGATGTAATTTCCGGGAGCCCTCTCTCTTTCGTGGGATGTCATTGCGAAGAGAGGTACACTATATTGCCAAAAGTATTGGGTCGCCCCCCTCTAACGAACAGGTTTGACTACTTTAGTAATTTCTATGAGTACAAATCTTAATGTTAAAGCATATAATGATATTCTAGGAAATTGTGTGCTTCTAATATTATAGCAACAGTTTGGACTCTTTTCTATTCTAACATGACAATGTCTCTGTGTATAAGGCAAGGTTCAAAAAGAAAATGATTGATTCAGTCAGTGTGGAAGAACTTGACTGGTCTGCATAAAACCAAGTCCTAATACCAGTTTAACACCTCTGGTGTGAATTTAAATGCAGACCTTGAGCCAAAAACTCATCACCAAACACCAATGACTTGTACATATGGGTACAGTCATTTTAGACACTTACAAAACTGTTGCAACAGAGATGGGAATACAATTTTTAAATACATGATTTATGTTCCCATCATTGTTGCCACAGATTTGAAAGTGCATTTTTCTGTTCTAAAGAAGGGGGTGTCCCAATACTTTTGTCTATATAGTGTATGTACAAGTCATTGGTGATGGGTTTTTGGCTCAAGGTCTGCATTTTCAGTCACACCAGAGTTTTTGTAAATTTACTTTATTAAGAGATTAGTACTCCAAGTATAAAAGTTGTAAGAGTATGTTTAATCGAAACATGAATACGTGTAATAAGCTACTATACGTGCTGGATGCTGATGAGTTTCGGTATATGACGATGCATTACTCAAAACTTAGTTTTGAGTCGGTGTTATGAGTTACACGTTTATGATTATGTGAAGTTTTATCTGTTTACCTTTAATGATCCATGAGAGGTTTGAATGTATTTCCTGTTATATGAACGTACATTGTAACAGTATTCAATGATTGACAGGCACGGATGGTGTCTGTTATACTTTGATACAGGTATGTAAATGGATCATTATAGTATTTGCTTTCTTTTCCTGTATTTTCTTTTCCCATATTATTATTGTATTTGTTTCTATAGTCGTTATTGTATGCTATAACCCTCTCTTGCACGGGATGTCATTGCGATGAGAGGCACGGCTAGGCCAGATATTCTCCTGTTACTATCTGATGGTGTCTGTTATACTTTAATACAGAAACTGAGAAGCCAAAAGTAAACCACATGACAACCGCATCATGGTGTAAGGTCTCTTTTATTATCGACACGCACAACGCAGAAGATAACCCACTACAATTGCAAAGCAGTCCCGTGTACAATGGTTCACACAAACATACAAATTTAGCTAATTTCCCAGCACACAATTGAAAAGAATCCACTGCATCCTCAGTGGCTGAGATTCTGGGAGTTTATTATTGCAGCCAAAAACAAGAGTTACAATGTTTAAATAGCTGAGAAATGTTATGACTATCTGCTCTAGCGATATAAACATGGTGGGATCTGTGCTAATAGGGCAGAGATTGTCACCAGTGGGTGGGGCTTTTCCATACTATGACGTCATCGTAGGGAGAAAACTGGAACAGCCTGTTCTCAGACAATGCTTCTGATTTATGGGGATTATAAAAAAAAAAAAGGAGTAGGTTTTTTTTTTTTACGATTATAGGGTGGTTGTTTACATACACTGTGGACATGCATTAATGCTCAATCACCACGTAAAAGTATAATAGGTCCTCTTTAATTAATTTGTGTATTTTGGTTAATGGTTCTCACCTTATTGATGAGCAGGAATTGTATTCTGTGAGTAAAGCTGCAAATCAGCACACCTTAAGGGCCACATGAACATCCACACTAGAGAGAAACTGTACACATGTGATCAATGCGGCAAAACATTTTCGAGGGCTTCATATCTGAGAACACACCTGAAAGTTCATATAAAGGAGAAGCCGTATTCATGTAATTTGTGTGGTAACAGTTTTTTGTGTCTACAAAATTTGAAAGAACATCAGAAAATGATGGGAACATAATTCATGTATTTAAAAATTGTATTTCCATCTCTGTTGCAACAGTTTTGTAAGTGTCTAAAATGACTGTACCCATATGTACAAGTCATTGGTGTTTGGTGATGAGTTTTTGGCTCATGGTCTGCATTTACAGTCACACCAGAGGTGTTAAACTGGGATTAGGACTTGGTTTTATGCAGACCAATCAAGTTCTTCCACACTGACTGAATCAATAATTTTCTTTTTGAACCTTGTCTTATACACAGAGGCATTGTCATGTTGGAATAGAAAAGGGTTCTGTCCAAAATGTTGCTATAATATTAGAAGCACATAATGATATCCTAGGAAATTGTATGCTTAAACATTAAGATTTGTACTCATGGAAATTACTACAGTAGTCAAGCCTGTTCATTAGAAGGGGGTGACCCAATACTTTTGGCAATATAGTGTACAGTGCCCTCCATAAGTATTGGAACAGTAAAGACAAAATTTCTCTGTTGGCTGTGGAGTCAAGACATTTGCAAATATGATTAAAAGATGAACACACATAGTGATAAAACATGTATAGCCTGAATGCACTGTAAGTCGCTTTGGATAAAAGCGTCTGCTAAATGCATAAATGTAAATGTAAATGAATATGAGACAAAACTACAGCCGTTTTAATGACGACCTTTATTTCCTTTATCCCACCTCTCCTGTCACATATTTTTAATAGCTTTTTTAATTAAACCTTTCATTTCAGATTTACCCAAAGGTATATCTAAATCAATAACATTATGTTTAAGGGCCTGTTTGGCTATCTTGTCCACGTCCTGGTTACCCTCCACACCAACATGAGCCGGCACCCATAAAAAAACTGCTGAAAGTCTTAACTGGCAAATTCTATACAGATTTTGTAAAATTTCTATTAATATATCTTGTCTGGAATCCGATTTTCCACTTATTAAACTATTAAGAACTGAAAACGAATCTGAGCAAATTACTACAGCAGACGGCTTAACTTCTTCTACCCACTTTAATGCTATCAAAATAGCCACCATCTCTGCAGTATATACAGATATATCATTAGTAATTATTTTTCCATCTCTATACTTATAAAGAGGGATAAACATTGCTGCAGCTGTTCGTCCAGTTACTGGGTCTTTGGAACCATCTGTAAATATTTGTAAATAATGGAAATATTCACTCTCAAGATGCTTTTGCACTACTATTGCTACAGGAACTTGATTTTGGTTTGTTTATCTTTTATAGTTTTAAAATATCTGGAGATCCACAGAAGGCATTGAAAAAACCAAGGTGGATTGTTGTCTTCTTGGAATGAACTGAAGTGTTTTCATCTTCCGGACGCAGAACGAAAAGAGGGTGTTTCTCAATTACTGGGCGTGTCCACATCAGGACAGATGTTTTTAACTCATCAGAAAAGATAATATAAGATTTAACGCATTTGCTTAAAGAGGTTTTGTGTTTGATTAGAAATAAAAGCAAAAGCTTTTTTGTGGTGTATCTTCTATCAGTGTCTTTGCAAATCTACTCGAACACTAAAACTGATGGGGTCTGTTTACACCTGGGCCAAGTTCAGCCCCGATAAAATGGTGCAAAACGTTTATTAAACGGAAACGGTGGTGCGTTGAACACTGTTCTGATGACGCAAGAGTTGCAACTATAGCAGCTGAGAAGGCCATTCTTTGTGTTCTTTTTGAAGAATTTTCAGAGCCTGATGAAATCGGTATAAATACATGTTTAATACTGCAAAATATGCTCGATGTTACAGTCACTGCTCTTGCCGTCCAGAATAAAAGAGAACATCCCAATCGAGTGAATAAGGGATTTGTGGAAACTGTGGTTCCTAATTATTGTGATCCAACATTTGCTTCGCATTTCAGGATGAAAAGAAATTTCAGGTGAAGGATAATCCACTTCTTACCTCCGAGACTGTGTTATGCTCTCCATGACCTTATTATTTTTCTTGCGAGTATTAGGCTTATCATTATTGCTGATCATGTTGTTGTGCTATGATATTGTAATATTTGCCATTATATAATCAGAGGAGCATAGAAAGGTTTATGAAAGTGTCACTCCACAATACAATAACAAAATATATAAATATGTATAGTATTTTTATGTTACATTAATTAGTGTCTAGCACACCTTCCTAAAGAAAGGATATGGATCAGATGACATTGCAATCACTACATGATATTTAGACAGATTTAAAGAAGTTCCAGATCTATACTTGTGCTCTTATTATTTCAGTTATTTTGCCTTTAATTTAAATAAACATGTGCAAACAATATACTTGCTCTTGTGAATTTATGTTGATGTTAATTACATTTACTTACAAATTCATCATCATCATGTTGATATGCTGTTACTAAAAAAATACTTACTACAAACATGTCTTCTATTATCTTCAATTGTTGCCTATACTGAGCTGCAGCGGACACATTAAATGACTTCACTTGGACCCATTGTGCGATCTGTTTCTTTAATGCCGCGTGGTTTATATACATGTTGCTTAGGGCTGCACGATATATTGCATGCGATATGCATGCGCATCTCGTCAGTAAAGCCGGCTCCTTGATTAGCGGTTAATCTCCATCACCTGTTTTCAAATGGAGCGGCATTTAATACACAGAGCCGTAGATCACTGACAAGCTACGCATATATCGCGTTCATATCAAAGGCGATATATCAGTCGATATATGCGTAGCTTGTCAGTGATCTACGGCTCTGTGTATTAAATGCCGCTCCATTTGAAAACAGGTGATGGAGATTAACCGCTAATCAAGGAGCCGGCTTTACTGACGAGATGCGCATGCATATCGCATGCAATATATCGTGCAGCCCTAATGTTGCTGCTGATTTGGCTGACATTTTGACACACACACCAAACAAGAGAAAACGTATCTCAAACCCCGTTGCACATCGTTTCCAGGAAACATGTCGTTCAACCCGGAAACCGTAGCAAAATGTTGGGCACCGGTGTGAGCCTGCATGTGCCCCTGAGCTCCTTGAGTGCTGCGCTCTTGGCGGGTTATGATTGGTTGAATCAACTTGAATGGAGAGCTCGCATCTGATTGGCTAAAGAGTACGATTGACCCACGTTGGAGAAGCAATATAACTTTTTAACATTGTTCTTTGGGGAGGAACTCCATCTTTGAGTTGATCTGAATCTCAGTTCAATCTGCTGGTTTTGAAGATGAACTTTATTCACTGTGAAAAATTTAATGTTTCTTTGTCATGTCGCTTGTAATGTCTGGTTATGACAGATTTAAATCCAGATGATATTCTATTGCTTAATGCATTATTGTGTCACATTTGGAGAGGACGCAGCATCAGACCTGAAAGATCTGAAGATGATCTACTTACTGTGAATGTTTTTTGTATGTTTGTGTAGAGAAGAAGAATGATTGAAACGCTCCCCACATGCAGTGCAGTGATACGGTTTCTCTCCAGTGTGGATCCTCTCATGTGTTTTAAGGCTTCCTGACTGAATGAATCTCTTGTCACAGTGTGAACACTTGTAAGGTTTCTCTCCAGTGTGGATCCTCTCATGCTGTTTTAAACAGCTCGCTGTAGTAAAAGTCTTCTCACACTCAAAGCACATGTACTCTCTCACAGCAGTGTGTATTTTCTGATGTACTTTTAAATGATCTAGACGTGAAAAACTCTTTCCACACAAATGACATGAATGTGGCTTCTCCTTTGTATGAACTCTCAGGTGCTGCTTCAGGACTAAAGCCCACAAAAATGTTTTCCCGCATTGATCACATGTGTACAGTTTCTCTCTAGTGTGGATGTTCATGTGATACTTAAGGGTTGATGATTGTGAGAAACTCTTGCCGCACTGATCACAAGTGAACAGTTTCTCTCCAGTATGAACTCTCATGTGTGTTTTATGTTCTCCTTTTCGTGTGAAACACTTCCCGCACTGATCACATGTGTGTGGTTTCTCTCCAGTGTGAGTCCTCTCATGTGTTTTCAGGTCTCCTGACTGACTGAATCTCTTGTCACAGTGTGAACACTTGTAAGGTTTCTCTCCAGTGTGAACTCTCATGTGAAGCTCAAGACTCTGTTTGCTTGTCAATCTCTTTCCACACTGAGTGCAGGTGAAAGATTTCTTGGCTCTTCTTTTCTTTAAATCTTTCTGAGTTTGAGAGCAACTCGAAGGTTTTTTTCCAGTTCTGAAGTGATTTATTCCCTCAACTTCACTCAATTCTTCATTCTTCTCATTTTCTTCAATCAACTCTGAAATAAAAGTAAAAATGGTTTATTTTCATTATTACATAAAAAAAGAAATGTGAAAAGACAAACGTGAATCCTGATATAACAGCAGAAAGTAGATAATTGCTATACAACATTTCAATCATTTTGATGAATGTATTTTTAATACATTTATAAAAAGATAAATAAATCTAGTACATTTTATATATATATATATATATATGAAACCTTTTTATTCATCAATGAATGAGGTACATTGATCTTCAAATTATGATTTTTAAAACATTATAGGCACAAATCCCATGTTTCTATAGGGATAACTATTAAATATGTTTGATCAACTACACAGTTATATAACATAGTTCAAAAGAACCCAGTTTACAGAAAGTGTCTCTTATTATTTGATTATTTATCTATATTACTGCAGAGCTCTAAAGATCTTTCCAATTACAACACAACCAATCTGAAACTACTTGAAGCTTTATAACCATCAGCATTATTAATAAATGAATGAAGAATAAACAGCAACCTGTTTGTTGTTCAGTATCTTCAGTGTGTTTGATTCTGCAGGGTTCTGGATCTCTCATCTTCTCTCTGTCCTCTTTAATAAACTCAGTCTTTGCAGATTTCATCTCTTCCTGATGCTCTGATGCTCGTCTTCACTTGTGAACTGATGGGAATATTCCAGCATTAGTGAATTACTGAATGTGTGATTGTTGTGAGGAGCGTCACTGAACATGAATTTCTGTGTGGAAGAAGCAGATTTGCCAAAATATACAATAATTCAAAGAGGCATTAAGTGTTGTATCTTTGTGAATCATTATGATACTATACTGAACCACTGCCTTACATCACGACAACGGCACCATCATGCTTTAGGAATGGCTCTCAATTACTTTACCTCTATTTATACAATTACATAGCTCAATAAAAAAAAACTTTTGGTATATTACAGCATTTTTTATCTTTCACATTCCAAAATGATGTAGCTCACATTCAGTAAGTCACTTTGGCCACTAGCTTTTACTAAAACATGGTGAAAACCATCCATGTGAATGAATGACTGAACATAGTTTTTTTGCACTGTGGCTGGAATTTGCTGACGGTCCCTTAAACAACAATTGTGATTATCCAGCAGATATCGATACTAAAACTAACCTTATCACGATATAAAAGTGATTATAACACATTTGATCTGCCAAAAATAAATCTCAAAATAGGAATAACAGTATAAATAAACTCACAGCAGCAAAAACAGGGCTAACTATCTAACTGAGAGATGCATGTTTAAGTAAAGCGGATTTACTTTTATCATTTGTGAAACTATTTGTCCTGAACAACTCCGTATTCAACTCATCTTTTATGAACGGAGGAACATTAGACACAATATAGTCGTTTTTGCCAGTTGAAAGGCATTTCTGGAGTAAAAGTCTTCTTTCTGCACTGAACACATGTTATAAAATTACTCCAGAGCTATTCATTCGAGCAGCTGACATTATGCTCGACAACATTTGCAAACTGAATTCATTGCAGGAGTGATTTTAATGCTTGAAAGCTGTTCATAACTTACGAGTCCTGAGGAAGACAACACTACATTCCTGCTGCCCTCAAACTTAATTACGCAAAATAATCCATGCAGGACACCCAAAAGCAAATTATAGAAAAGAAAGAGAAAAAAAGATGACTCCCTCTCTTCTTCTTTGATTTTATGGCGGGTAGCACCAACATTAAGGTGCATTATCGCCACCTACTGTATTGGAGTGTGGACCAGAGTTTACCATTTTCATTAAAAACATCTAAATTCTCTTAATCAGCTCTGTTCTCTTGAGATAAAGAAATAAACTCTAATCCATAAGTAACTATATTTTTAAGCTTTAATTCATCATTTTCATTACTTCTCGTTCATTAGTATACTTTTGTCAAACACAAATAACATGTTCTGCTGGTTCCTCTACTCCACAGTGCTCACATAATCCTGCTGGATGTTTATTTATTATTCTTAAGGTTTTATTCAGCATAGTATGTCCAACCCTTAATCTTGTTAGAATATTTTCCTCTTTGATGCTTCTTATAGTTATCCTCACTACTCCGACTTCTCGTTGTATTTCATAAAGATGACGTCCTGTATTTACTGTATCCCATTTATGTTGCCACTCCTTCGTGGTATATGCTTTAATTACTGCTTTTGCTTCATATTTACTGAGTGAGATATTTAGGACCTTCTCGTTATAAATATATATACCTTCTCATATTCTTAAATCTATACAGATTTTCATATATCTCATTTACTAGATCCTGTCAGGACTCACTCTCTTCTTCTTCTTCTATATAATTTGCAGCAGACTAGACGCATCCCCGGTGTATTACTGCCCTCCTCGGGTCATCTGGATACTCCGCTTAACTTTTAAATCCTTGAGTAAAGTCCAGTCATGTGCCAAAAATTAATAACGACTTTCACCGACTCCCTTTGTGCTAAGGATAGATTTTACAGAAACATTTGTGACTCCACATTCAGATAACTTTGAAAACATGCTTAATGTCATATCTAATGGTGTGTTGAGATATTTAATATGGAAATAAATGTAGCCTAATTTGGTTATATGTCTTTTTTCTTATTTAACCATAATCATGATACTGTATCTGTCGTGTTTTGCTCACTTTTCCGTGAACAGCTGGGCATAAATCATAACTGGGACTAATGCAATTCAATAATAACAACAATCGTATTAAGGCTCATATTTGAATATGTTCTTTTCTTTATTTATGAAGAATTATAAGTGTGTATGATGTGATTTAGTCTATGCATATTTGTTCAAAAGTTTGGCAGAGTGATCACAAGATGCTAGAACAAGTTTTGTATTGTTTACAGAAAGGCGTCTCATCTTTTTTTCTATCATGTTGCTGTGTGTCTGTCTTTCTTCAAAGCACCAACTTGCCTAATGTTGGTTTGATTGCTTGTGTTACATGAGAAAATAAATAATCTTGCCTACCTGATTGTAGTGTTACGACACTGTCTAGGGTAAGGTCACAACATAAACTGAAATCAACGATCAAAGATCCTTTATACATTTATTTACAGAAGCACTAGTGAAAGCACAGCTTCAGGGGTGAGCAAAGGCCTAAACAACAAACAAACACCAAGCTAGCTCCTAACAGAAAATACTAAATACCCTAACAAAAGAAAAACTAAAAAATACAATACGTTACCCTACCCTAAACAATATTTACAAAAGAAAATGGCACTCACCCGCTACAGCTTCCAAGTGCGGAAAAGAGTATTTACAATACTTCACAAAATATACAGTACAGTTTTTTTATTTAACTTTTAGGTACAGTACAGTTTTTTCTTTACCTGTATGAAAGCACAGTGCAGCGTTAATGTTCAAACTGTGTATTTACAATGTTAAAGTGGCTGACAACAATAAATATTATTATTAGGAATAAAACTGCTTGTTTTTGAACTGTGCAGAGCTGTAGCTGAATAATTAGGCCGACTATGCTGCTGTATGTTAATGTTGGTCAATATGGTGGTAATTGGAGAGACAAATATTTTCTGAGGTGGTTCTTGGTATAAAAGTTTGCTCACCTCTCCTCAGACTCGACGCTGCAGCTGCAATGACTCGCTCCTTTAATTATATTATTTATAGTAATTAATTTATTTAAACATCATAATTATTATTACTTTTAAGGATTATCATGTTTGTCCATGTTTTAACTTAGTATACCTCTGTTGTGCTGCTCTTTCCCAAAAATAAAAGTTGTTAAATTATCATTTGATAACATTTTAAAACATTAATTAAAATGTTAAAGTGTGATATAGATATACATAAGTGTTATAGATTTATTTTTTTACATTTATTTATTAATTTTTCAGAAGGGAGACTTCAATTCTTTAATTAAAATGGTTTCAAGTTTGTTGCAATAAAGGATTTGTTCACTCAAATAACTTGTTCTTATTCTTTTAAGAGTCATTGTTACTGATAATAATTATTGTTTAACACATACCGTGAAACCGTGATATTTTCTGAGACGATTATCATACTGTGAAAATCTCCTACAGTTACAACCCTATACTCAGTACACAAGAGCCATACTCAATTACCTCTTTATACATGTACAGTACTCAATTATAACATAATTACTGTGATTCAGCAAAAGAGCCCGCATTACAAATGTTGTAGCTCACATTCAGTAAGTCAGTCTGGACTCAGCATTTACTACAACTTTGTAAAAATCACTCATTTGAATTAATAACTGGACGTAGTTAATGTTTTGTTTTTGCACTATGACTGGAATTTGTAGACGATCCCTTAAACAACATTAGCGCTTATCTACACATAGCTATACATATCTGACATGAGAACAGAAAACATTAAATAAGTAAGACTTTACAATAACTAATAATAATACAGAAGCTAAAACTAAGTTTAAAAGCGACTATAACAAATCTGATCTGCCAAAGATAAATCAATAAAGAGAAGAGAAGCGTTAGCAGCAATGCATTACACTCAGTGATCACGAGACATTCAGTAACAGCACATTATCAGTCCAAACATGGAAAATGTGTCTCATGTTTGTGTTTCTATGTGAAACACTGTGAATTACTGACCTCTCCTCAGACTCGATGCTGCGTCCGAAAGCTTTATGACTCGCTCCTTTATCAGACAATGACTTTACAGACAGCGTTTGTTCCTCCGAAAGAGACTTCAGACAGACTTCTGAGACAACATCACGATTTAATGATCTACAACAACAGAGCTTTGCTGAGAAGCGAGTACTTCATTACTGCTACAATACTACTTTCTCTCAGTTCTCTTCTTCTCTTGGTTAATGGCGGATTGCAATCAACTTTTAGGTGCATACCGCCACCTACTGTACAAGAGTGTGTAACATCATGTCATTTTAAATGTGCTCATATTCTGATACTGCCAATAATAATAATAATAATAATAAATCGCTCAGATGAAGGCAGTAAGTGAAGATAACGCTGGAGTCTTGTTGTCTTCTTGGAATGAACTGAAGTGTTTTCATCTTCCGGAAGCAGAACAAAAAGAGGGCGTTTCTCAATTACTGGGCGTGTCCACATCAGGACAGACGTTTTTAACTCATCAGAAAAGATAAGATAAGATTTAACACATTTGCTTAAAGAGGATTTGTGTTTGATTAGAAATAAAAGCTAAAGCTTAAGATTTTATTGTGGTGTATCTTCCATCAGTGTCTTTGTAAATCTGCACGATCACTAAAACTGATGGTGATTAACCTCATTCTTTTGTCTCTATACATAAAGAGACATTTGTATAGATGGACGAACATTATCACCGGATTTTGTTAATGTGGCCATTTGCATTAAGCACCCAGTTTGCATTTGTCTATAATTTAAATTAATAGCTTACATTTACAAAATGAGATGTTTTTAATGAAAGTAAAGTCCATGCTTAATACGATTCTCAATGAAATTAAAATGTTAAATTATAAAAAAAAAATCAATTTAGTTTAATACATATGTGGCAGAGATGGTCAAGTAGAGAGAGATTACAGAACAAAGAACAAAGGTCGGTTACAAATTAAGAAACGCTCTTGATCTGTGATTTAGTTGCAAATTAAAGAAAAGTTTGTTTCAAGGCATTTTGTGACTTTTCTTAAATCATAAACAAAGTGAAAAATATTTGACATTTTATTTATTGATGATTTCATATTTTATAATAGTGAATTAATAGCCAATAAATTGCTGCCATCTACTGGTTATAGTGGTTATTTGATGTAATTTTATTTTAAATAATTGTTTGTTTACTACAAAAATGTTATTACAAATAAAATTTAAATTGAATAATTTTTAGAGTGTAAAGTGCTGTAAATAGTTGTGTTGTCACTGAAAAGTGCTTGGATTTCTCTCTCAAAAGGTTGTACAAACCCTGAAATGAATGAGGTAATAACATTTGTCTATTTCTGCACAGCAGCATGTTATCCTGTAGTTATCATTACTTCTCGTTTTCTACATCAGCGCTGTTTGAAGTTTCTCATGTGCAACAGCTCTGCTTATTATTTGATGCTTCAGCTGTATTATTGCAGAGCTCTCTAATCCCGTCCGGATATGTCGTAGCCAAGTTTATTAAATCCATGTCGCACAGTGTGATATGCAATGATCTTATAGGATTGCTCAAATCGTGCAGTGTCTCGGGCTTAAGCTGCCAGTAACTTAATAAAACAAGGAAACCTCAAAATGTAGATCTGTATGTAGGTGGGAGGTACTTTATCAGAATGAAACAAACAAAGAGAAATTTAAGTGGTTTTATTTTGCATTTACATTCTTGTGACATTTTATTACATTGCTGTTAGGAACACTTACACAATGTTGATCTTTATTATTTAACTAATTTCTTGATGTTTGTTTGCTTTTTTTTGACAATTTTTATAAAATTGTACAAGTAAACCCCATACAGGTGAAAACACACAAAAAAGTCATAGAATTATTTCCTTTGTGGTCCTTTTTTATGTCCAATAAAAACTATTATTTGCATGAGTTTATCAGTGTTTTTGTTTTTCTTTAAGAAATCACTGTTAGGTTTTATGGCACATATCTTCACTCAGTTTTTCACCACACTCATCTACTATAAGGAATATAAATCAGGGAGGACACACATAATCACAATTCATTTTGCCAGTTGATAACTTTTTGTAAAATGTTACTTTTACCATTGACTATTTTACCATTGTTTGTTTTTTGAGTCTGTTGCTCTACATAAAAAGTTTAATTATATGGACAAATGTTTGTTGAATATTGAATAACATTGATAAATCTACATAAAAAAAGATCAAATAAAAGTGTGAAGCCATTTACAAAATCTCACAGATTGTTTTCATTCAACAATAACAATTTAAATGTGTATTTCACCAATAATTTAACTCTGAACATCGTTGATATGTTTTATTATTTCTATTTGAATATGTCTGCACATTTCTGATTTTAGCGTGTGAACGGGACTTTTATTTTGGAGGGGAGATATGACATCATAAGGCTGTGCCACACTCCTGCTCTGTTGTGATTTGTCTGAAGAAAGGTTTGTGTTTTGAGCATTTAAACTGTTCAGCACTTTATGCTTCTAACGAGAACTCTTAAATAATGTTTTATTACTGAAAGCAACATTGTAATGCTTTGTGTAACATTTTAGAAGGTTTTATTTATTTATGTTTTTAAGGAAAGTGCATCTGCACGAGTAACACATTTATTTTCTTTGTTAATTATTCTCATCTTGTTCAAACTCACAGAAAAACATCCACGTGACACACTATTATAAAGATGGCGTTTATTAAAGAGGAAAGTGAAGACATTAGGATTGCAGAAGTATTCAGCATCAAACATGAAGATACTGAGGAACAAACAGGTTGGTTTCTTTCTCAAAGCTGAACTCAGTCATTTGATTCTTATTCACAGTACAGCTCTACAGAAATGAATCATACTTATGAAGAATGCCATATGATTTTCATAATTGTGGCTTTTATTTGACCTGGAGTGTAGGCCAGTTTTAAAATACAGAAGGAAAAAAAAACATATTGTGAAATATTATTACAATTTAAAATAATGTTTTTCTATTTTACTATACTTTAAAATATATTTCTGTGATGCAAAACTGAATTTATCAGCATTACTCCAGTCTTCAGTGTCACATGATCCTACATAAATCATTATAATATGCTGATTTATTATCAACGTTACAAACAGTGCTTAATATTTTTTTTTTTTGTTTTAAAGGATTTTTTTAATTATTAAAAAGTATAATAAAAATAATATTTTAAAATATAAATATTTTTAATAAAAAATATAAATGTTTTATAAGAATATAAGTGTTCACTATCACTTTTTATCTATTTACCACATCCTAGCTGATTATTATTATTATTTATTTTAATTTTTTTTTTTATAAAATAAATGCAGGCTTGATGAGCATAATACATTTCTTTCAAAAACATAAAAAATAGTAATGGTCCAAACTTTTGACCAGTATTGTACGCACATATAAATCTAAGCTAATCTTTTTTTTTGTTTGATGAAGATCAAAATCATTTTGCTGTTTTATTTAATTTAATCAAGTTTCAGAATACCACTTCAGTAAGTGCTTTTATCATTTTTCCTAGCTGGGTATGGGCAGGATTTCTCCCTCCCATTTAATCAATATTGACTACAGATATTGTCATATTATTAATTACAATAATATGATATTATGTATTGCATTGTTACCTTAAATATGATATATTTACACAAATCAAGTGTAACAAAGACACGATCACTACACAGCAGAAAAAGTTTAGTTAGTTGAAACTGAAATTATAACAGTGGCGTTCCGTAGTGGTGGGCAGAGCGAGGCTTTGTGAAACACTGAAACATTTCGACACCTGTCTCTACGGTGACACCTAGTGGTCATTTTCAAGTATTGCTCTGAAACGGCATCGACAAAGAAACAGTTAAGCGAATTGACGAATTATAACATGTTGTGTTAATCGATCCACCAAGTGATTTGGGGGAGTGGTTAGTGTGCTTGAATGGAATGCTGTCTTCTTGGGTTCGAATCCTGGGTGAAGCAGTCATCTTCACAAAATTATAGGCTAATAAACAATTAAAATGTGTGTTTTTATTGTTCTGTTCTTGTAAAGTGTTGAAACATCGGTCTGACATCTGAATGAACTCTTTATGAATAAATAAGTTATTTTGGTAATGAAAAATAGACAATAAAATACATCAAGCCACAATGACTTATTTTTATTTAAAGATATTAATTGTTCTGCTGTTGATGGACTTAGCCTACTTCTTTTTTTAACATATATATATATATATATATATATAGAATTTATCCAGCCTTTGAAAAAAACCCTCTCACAAAAATCCACGAAGTGAAGATGCGTTAACTCCACTTTTAATACTTTGTGGGAGTTAGGTTGAGACAGATGTGCAATTGTGTGATTTGTTCCCGACCCTGTCAATCAAACGCAGAATCGGCAGATATGCCACGTCTCGAAACACTTGTGACACGCCCCGATGCTTCGAATCGCCTTAGTCACGTGACACGTGTGTTTCAAATCACGCTTCGGAGCAGTGTTTTGAAACATCTGCGCTTCGGGATCTCGACACCGTGTAGAAACGTTAGTTTCTCGTCAGCCATCCCTAGCGTTCCGTCCATATAAGCTGCGAATGCGCCGCATACCCAGGCCGTCTGAGAGAATGAGTTCACTGGCTAATTAATATAAACATGATTATAAGTTGATACCTTATCATTTGAGATGTGACTTAAAGCTTAATAAAGCGTTGGGAATAATTACGTAAAACTACTTATGAAAAACAGCGGTAATTTTCTGTAAATCTACGTCAGTGACTGAAGCTTCCGGGCGAGCGGATTCTCCGCAGCTTTGGCGCCTCCACTCTGTTGTTATGACTCGTCAGGATTGTAGCGTGTTCACAGTGATTTGCTGGCCTGTGCAAGATTTCATGTTCGAGGTATGCTGTCCGCGAAGCGCTCGCCCAAGCAGAAAAATGAAAAACGCTGTTGCTGCCAGATCTCGACTGCCGAAAATTACATTGCGTTTGATGCAAAACTAACTCAACGAAATCATATGAAAAAAAACATCATAACTGTATATTTTCATGGTTTCTCAAGCAAATCAAGTTTTGAAAGTCCACTAAAAACATATCTGGTCATAGACAATGTTGAAGACGTTATTGTCAACATGCCTAAGTATTAAATAAATTAAAAAAAGTTTATAAAAATGTATATAAAATTTGAAATAATCATCAGGAAAAAATAGGAAACAACACCTTTGTTTTCCATATACAGTTAATGTCCTTCTGTGATTTTATTGTTGTTTTTAACATTACTTGGCAATATTTTAAAGATATTATTATTATTATTTTATTTATTAATTTTGGTATTTTGCATGGTCTATTATTGTCATCCGGGTGGGAGTTTTAACTCCTATTCACTGGGAATATATATATTTTTTTTAAATCATTCAGTTGATGCAGAGACGTATAGACCGGGGGAATCCTCCATCTCCCCACGCTCTGAATATTACGTATCATAACGTAACTGTGTAAACGTTATTTGGCGGTTTTTACTTGGAAAATCAGCTGTTTTCTAGCATTCGAATAGCTATGGATAAACCTGAAACGATAGAAGAAGAATTGGAGGTTAATTTAATTTACAAATAGCCTAAGATAGGATTGTGCATACTTTTAAATCGACACCTGCCACGGTGTTTTCCTCTTTGAGTATGTCCTAAAAGTGGCGAGGAGAGGCGAGGGGGTGGTGGTGGGGGGGTCTTAATCTTAGCACTCAGCATATCCGGTTAAAAAAGTCACCACTCGCCACTGAATTATAAGTGTTATGTTAGAGCGGTAATCCTGTAATCATCAGCCAAATTTAGAAGATACACCTGAGATCCTTTATTTTCAGTAAAAATGTTCTAGCGTGTTTGCTTTTTAACTTTGAATACAAACTTCTCTGCTTTTACTTTTGTAGCTATTTTGCTAGTCAGCTCCCAACGCTATGTCATTCATTGAACGCGCTAATTCAAAGCATTGCATCTGGGCAAGTCAACTGCGCTCGCGCTCTTTTAAACTCGTAATAAAGCGGTCAATGATCTTTCCAGAAATGATGCTGATCAACAGAACAATTTTATATTTAGAATACATTGCAATTTTACCAGCCCTTTTGCTCACTCTGGATGAGAGTACAGTTCAAATTCAAGATGGCGCCGAGGATGGCAGCCATGTTGCGAGCTCCGAGAAAACTCTGCAGGTTTTCGTATGTTTTTTTTTTTGTTGTTGTTGTTGTTGTTGTTTTACGTGTTAGATGTTGTTAGTATAACTGTCTACGATAGAGACACGCTTTTAAACATCGGTTCTTTCGTCGCGCAACGCAAACTGGACTTTGAGTTCCTGAACGCCGGTGGATTGTTTACAGACACCGTATCAGAGCCCTTTGTCTGGAACGCACGACCACGACGAAAGAAACGTAGCTGGAAAAGAGGGAAGAGAGCTGGCGTTCTCGTCAGACTGAGACGCCGTGCCTTTCGACCTCCTCTCCCAACCATTTTGCTGGCTAACGTTCAGTCACTGGATAACAAACTCTGTGAACTGCGTGCGCGCATCTCATACCAACGAGAAACAAGGGAATGCTGCGTTATTTGCCTCACAGAAACCTGGATGTCTGCAATGGTTCCAGACTCAGCCATCGAGCTCACGGGCTTCTCCGTGCACCGCTCGGACAGAACGAAAGAGATCACAGGGAAAAGCAGAGGTGGGGGCGTTTGTTTCTATATCAACAACTCGTGGTGTGATTAAAGGAATTTACACTCTATTAAATCCTTCTGCTCCCCTGATCTGGAATTTCATATGCTTCTGTGTCGACCATTCTGGCTACCTAGGGAATTTACAGCGATCATAAGCACAGCTGTATACATTCCCCCTCAAGCCAACACAGACCAGGCACTCAGGGAACTGTACGGGAATATAAGCGAGCAGGAAACCGCGTACCCAGATGCAGCGTTTGTTATTACGGGGGACTTTAATAAAGCCAACTTCAGAACAATAGCTCCAAAATACTTTCAACACATCACCATCAACACGCGTGGTGATCGTGTACTGGACCATTGCTACTCCCCCTTCCGGGACGCTTACAAATCCCTCCCCCGCCCACCTTTCAGCAAATCGGATCACTCCTCCGTTCTGCTTCTGCCTGCTTATAGGCAGAAACTGAAACGTGAAGCACCCGCCCTCAGGACAATTCAATGCTGGTCGGACCAATCGGACGCTATACTACAGGACTGTTTTGATCACGTGGACTGGGACATGTTCCAGGCAGCGTCTGATGACGACATAGAGGAGTACTCAGATTCTGTAACGTGTTTCATACGGAAGTGTATAGAGGATGTAATTCCGACCAAAATAATACGCATCTACCCCAACCAAAAACCGTGGATTAACAGCGATGTTCGATCAGCCTTGTCAGCGCGGACATCTGCCTTTAAATCCAGAAACACTGACGATCGGAAACAAGCCAGGTACGATCTCAGGAGATCCATCAAAGCAGCCAAACGACAATATAAAAACAAAGTTGAAGAACAATTCAACAACAACAACCCAAGAAGCATGTGGCAGGGCATCAACAACATCACAGGTTTTAAAGGGAATAAACCAGCTACTGTGAACATTGCAGCCTCTCTACCGGATGAGCTGAATACCTTTTATGCTCGTTTCGAGGCTCATAACACCGCCCACACAGAGAGCGCTCCCACAGCTGCTGCAGAAGAGGTGAGTCCACTTTCCCTTTCTGTCGCGGATGTAATTTGATCTTTCAAACGGTTGAACATCCGCAAAGCTGTGGGCCCGGATGGCATCCCAGGCCGTGTGCTCAAAGCATGCGCTTACCAACTAGCCGGGGTTTTTACAGACATCTTCAATCTGTCCCTCTCTCTGTCTGTGGTTCCCTCATGCTTCAAAAAATCCACCATTGTGCCCATACCTAAGAAAAATAAAATCACATGCTTGAACGACTGGAGGCCCGTTGCTCTGACACCCATCTTCAGCAAGTGTTTTGAGAAGCTCATCAGAGACCACATCTGTTCTGTGCTGCCTGCCTCACTGGACCCACTACAATTTGCATACCGCAGAAACCGTTCCACAGACGACGCTATTGCCTTCACCCTGCACACTGCTCTCTCCCACCTGGAAAATAAGAACACCTATGTAAGGATGCTGTTCGTGGATTATAGTTCAGCATTTAACACCATAGTGCCTGCCACACTGGTTGAGAAGCTCCAGACTCTGGGACTGAACAGATCTCTGTGCAGCTGGATCCTGGACTTCCTGACAGGCAGAAGTCAGGTGGTCAGAATGGGCAACAACACTTCATCTCCGCTGACCCTCAACACTGGTGCTCCGCAGGGCTGCGTTCTCAGCCCACTCCTGTACTCCCTGTACACACACGACTGTTTAGCTACACACAGCTCCAACGTCATCGTCAAATTTGCCGATGACACAACGGTGATAGGTCTGATCACCGACAACGATGAGACGGCCTACAGAGAGGAGGTGAGTACCCTGACTAAATGGTGCCAGGAGAACCACCTCTCACTCAAAATCGACAAGACCAAGGAGCTGGTGGTGGATTTCAGGAGACAGAGCAGAGAACACACACCCATCTCCATCGACAAGACACCTGTGGAGCGGGTAAACAGCTTCAAGTTCCTCGGCGTTCATATCACCGAGGATCTCACATGGTCCACTCACACAGACGCAGTGCTGAAGAAGGCACATCAGCGCCTCTTCTTCCTGAGACGGCTGAGGAAGTTTGGAATGAGCCTCAGCATCCTCAGATCCTTCTACACCTGCACTGTGGAGAGCATCCTGACCGGCTGCATCACCGCCTGGTTTGGAAACAGCACCGCTGGCAACCACAAAGCTCTGCAAAGGGTTGTGCGAACTGCCCGCCACATTGTTGGAGGTGAGCTTCCCTCCCTCCAGGACATCTACACCAGGCGGTGTATAAGGAAAGCCAGGAGGATCATCAAGGACTCCAGCCATCCATCCCACAGACTGCTCTCTCTGCTGCCCTCAGGGAGACGTCTCCGCAGCATCCGATCCCGCACTAGCCGACTGAGAGACAGCTTTTTCCCTCAGGCTATCAGGCTAATGAACAGTCAGAACTAATTCACCCTACATCACACTCCCACTCACACCATGCCATGCGCTGCACTGTACCGCCGTTCTACTGGACTACACGCACACACTGCAATAACACAACCTATCTGCTATCACTGGATACCATACAATGCACATCCACGACATTGCATATGTATAATCAGATGCACCTTTGCACAACTATCTATTGCACAACTAATCTCTTGTAAATCTATAATCTGTTGCACCTTAACATATTACTATGTATAGATGTGTACATAATGTAAAATGTGTACATACAGTGTATTGGTAACTAAGACTGTCTTTATAGTACACTGTGTATATTGAGTATGTGTATGTGTATTTTGCACATTGTCTTCTGTACAGTCTGTAAATATGTACTGTCTATATGTAAATTGTTTTGTTTTTTTTGCACTGTTTGGAGCACGCTCTCAAGAATTTCACTCACCAAGGCACTCGTGCTGTGGTGATGTGACAATAAAAATGATTTGATTTGATTTGGAGAGTGGGGAGGGTTGTACCAATGATTCGCTCAGCAGTCCGGACTACCCTCCGTAGTCTTCTTTTTATTTTGGCAGTTCACAGGAAAAGATTAAGATTATTTTTATGTGTCACATACACAATTATATAGAGAGTATATAACCAGTAGTGAAATGTATTCTCTGCATTTAACCCATCCTAAGTGAACACACACCCGGAGCATTGGGCATCCATGTTACAGCGCCCGGGGAGCAGTTGGGGGTTCGGTGCCTTGCTCAAGGACACCTCAGTCGTGGTATTGAAGGAGGATACTCCCCCCACCAACAATCCCTGCCGGACCTGAGATTCGAACCCACAACCTTCCGCTTACAAGTCCGACTCGCTATCCATTAGGCCACGACCGCCCCAGAAAGATTTGCTTTAATAAAGTCCCCTAGAATGATTAAAACAGAGTCTGGGTGTTGTTGTTCCGTGTCTGTGATCTGATCAGCTAGTTTCTGTAATGCTGAGCTCACGTGCGAATGTAGACACTCACGAGAATGAACGAGCAGAACTCCCGTGGCGAGTAGAAAAGTTTACAGTTGATTTAACACACCTTTCATTGATGTAGAAGCATGTCCCGCCGCCGCACGATTTCCCCGTTGAATCCAAGTCGTGATCTGCTCTGATCCGCTGGAAATTAGGCAGATGTAACGCGCTGTCTGGAATGGCGCCGTTCAGCCAGGTGTCCGTGAAACACAGAGCAGCAGAGTTTGAAAAGTCCTTTTTTAACCCGGGAAAGCAGAAGGAGTTTGTCCGTTTTGTTGGGTAGAGAGCGGAGATTAGCCAGATGGATGCTAGGCAACGGCATTCGAAATCTGTGCTGTCTGAGCTTCACAAGCGCGCCGGCTCGCTTCCCCCGTCTGTGCATCCTAAAGCGTCTAAAAAGCGCTGCAGGTCCGCCAACTATTATGTTCAGCAAAACATCCAAATAATCGAAAACCGGTTGAAGATTTTATGGTGTGTTCTGCCAAATGTTCAGCAGTTCTTCCCTGGTGAAACTGATCGTGTTTGACAAACAAAAAAACAGGAAAAACTAACAAAAACACTAAAGCAACTGGAAAGCCAAGCACAATGGCTGCCATGCACTTTAAATGGTATCTGTGCAATCAAGTCGACGATATCGATGGAAATGCAGTGTCCCCAACTAAGCAAGCCAGAGGCAAAAAAAACCTTGGGAGAAACCAGGCTCAGTCGGGGGGCCAGTTCTCCTCTGGCCAGATGAACCAGCAGTCAGATTGTGCAGAGGACTTATCTGGTTCCTGTGGTCTTGTCCCAATGGCCGTCTAGGTGACGAGGTCTTCTCTGGGGATCTGTCTCTGGGGCTCATCTAGGTGTCCTGGTCTCCGCTGACGTTCAGGGCTGTAGAGGAGGCGGTAGAATACGACAGTGGGCAAATGCATAAATAAAGCGCAGCATAATTTAAAATCACGAGTTTAAAGTTTTTCGATCGCTCATCTCCAGTGAAGCTGACCTCTCCTCCTGTCTGCATTCAATTTGCACCGAAGGTCACACAGAGAACACGCGATCATGCAGGATACACATGTTCATTAGTCATTCAGCGATTTGTTTAAATTATATAAATGCGTATTTTCTGAATGCTGACAGCAGACAAGTAAGTATTGTTTGCCTATATTCCGCTTCTGGCTTTGCTACTGTTCTGACGGTCTTGTTTATTGCTCTGCGCTTTGCTCCCTATTTTTGTTCTTTTCTCAGATCTCTCTAAGATTTTTAACTTCAGCATATCAGCACAGTGCTCAAACAACACATTTTTTTGGAAAAAGAAGACTCTTTTCCTCCCTCTGCCAGCAGTTTGCATTCCGGAGACAGAAAAATACAGCTGTCTACATTCAAACAGATGAGAGAAAATGCCTTTAGTGGAATCTACTTGCTGCATGAACTGCCACAGACTTCTACAAAGGATTGTGGTTCTTGAAACAAAGTTATTTGCTGGACTTCCAAAACAGACGGCACATACAGCAGATGGTCACCACGGACCCCCTCAGCATACAGCCGGTGAGTCCTGTGAATCTAGTGAATCTCAACAGTTTATACCAAGTGTAGAGGAACAAGATGAAACTGATCGACAGACTAATCGATGGCATAAACGGGGAGCGAGACCCAAAAGGCTCTCGAGACATCAGATTGTCACGAGTATCTCGTTTTGCTGCCGTAGCATCCTCTACCCCAGATACGGCTATGACAAGACTTGTAAACACTGGTATTCTACAACCCCCTATACATCTTGAGAACAGATTTGAAGCACTGATGAATGTGGATGAGGAATCCTAAAATGTGACAAAACTTGGATCGAATCAGCCTGCAGCTAACATTGCTACTAACAGGCGCTCAAGGTCGAGCAGACAGCGGCATTCAGCTCAGAGCGCAGCCGAGACCAGGACTCTGTTAGTGGGCGACTCTATTATTAGAAACATCAGTAGCAGGACTACAACTACATGCTGCTTTCCTCAAGCAACTGTCTCTGATGTGAACAAGGAACTTCGGAACATTCTGATGAAACACAAGACTGCAAATCGAGTCATCATCCATGTGGGGAAGAATGATAATCGGGAAGAGCAGTCAGAACTCCTTAAACTCCAATGGATACCTGGATAATTTTCAATCTGGTTTCCGTGTGCATCACAGCACAGAGACAGCATTAATTATGATAATAAATGATATTCGCTTTAATTCTGATTCTGGCAAAATATCAGTGCTGGTACTACTAGATCTTATCTTTCTAGGATGGCACTAAAATGGTTCAGGTCATACTTAGAAGGGAGAGGTTATTATGTGAGTATAGGAGAGCATAAGTCTAAGTGGACGTCCATGACATGCGGAGTCCGACAAGGCTCAATTCTTGCACTGCTCTTGTTTAGCTTGTATATGAACACTGTGCTACGTCCGAACTGACTGCACTGTATTTTATGTATAATCATTTTCTATTTAACTGTTTTAAATTTAATTTTAAATCAATTTCTATATCATTTTAAAATTCCTTGTTTTTATTATTTTTAATTACTTGTTTTTATTGCTGTGAATGACTATTTCACTTTCTTTTATGTAAAGCACTTTGAATTACCACTGTGTATGAAATGTGCTATATAAATAAACTTGCCTTGCCTATATTACTAATTAAAGGGATCGTTATAATACTTGTATACATTTTAATTCCTTTGTTAACAGTGAACAAGAGGGAGAATGTGAGCACTGTGCTCAGGTGCTGCCGTTCTCAGCACCGTCAAGCTAAAAGTCCCGCCTCGAACACATCGGCCAAACAGAAAAACTTATCGGCCGATCCCGATATTTGAAAAATATCCACAAAAAGCCAACCACTACTCTGTATACTTGGTTGAAGTTTATGGCATTAACTATTTACTATTTTTTTGTGTTAATGTGTCAGAAATGTGGGATATTCATATAGAATTTTATTATATTATTAATTTTTCCATTATAGCACTTTTTACAATACAGATTGTGTCAAAGCAGCATTAACAGCTCTTTAAATCTTTAAAAATAGCCTAATAAATTCACAAACATTTTGGCAAATCTGCTTCTTCCACACAGATATTCAGCCGGAATATTCCCATCAGTTTACAAGTGCAGATGAGCATCAGAGCATCAGGAAGAAATCTGTAAAGACTGAGTTTATTAAAGAGGACAGAGAGAAGATGAGAGATCCAGAACCCTGCAGAATCAAACACACTGAAGATACTGAACAACAAACAGGTTGGTGTTTATTTTTCTTTCTTTATTAATAGTGCTGATGGTTATAATGTTTCAAGTATTTTTCGATTTTGTTTGTTGAAATTGGAAAAATCTTTAAAGATCTTCAATAATATACCTAAATCAAATAATAAGGTACACTTTCTATGAACTGGGTACTTTTTTGCAAGAACATTATTTATGTTAGATTAAAGTTATTCCTACAGAAACATGGAATTTGTGCCTATTATGTTTTAAAAATCATAATTCGAAAATCAAGGTACCTCATTAAAGTTGCAGGGACGTGTATATAAAATGTACTAGATGTATTTATAAAATTGCATCAAAGTATCAAAAATGTTGTATACCAATTGTCTACTTTCCACTGTTACATCAGGGTTCAATTTTATGTCTTTTCACTTTTTTTATGAGTTACTGACAAAGGAACGGTTTTTTATTTTATTTCAGAGTTGAAAGAAGAAAATGATTACAATGAAGAAATTAGTGAAATTGAGGAGAAAAATCACTTCAAAACTGGAGAAAAACTTTTGAATTGTTGCCAAAGCAAACAGATAATATTAAGGAAAACAAGAGCCAAGGAATCTTTCACCTGCACTCAGTGTGGAAAGAGATCGAATTGCAAATCTAGTCTTGATGTTCACATGAGAGTTCACACTGGAGAGAAACCTTACAAGTGTTCACACTGTGACAAGAAATTCAGTCAGCCAAGAGCCCTGAAAAGACATGAGAGGATCCACACTGGAGATAAACTGTACACATGTGATCAGTGCGGCAGAACATTTTTGTGGGCTTCAAACCTGAAGCAGCACCTGAGAGTTCATACAAAGGAGAAGCCACATTCATGTTATTTGTGTGGAAAGAGTTTTTCACATCTGCTAAGTTTGAAAAGACATCATAAAAAACACACTGGCGTAGGAGAGTACATGTGCTTTGAGTGTGAGAAGACTTTTACTTCAGCAAACTGTTTAAAACGGCATGAGACGATTCACACTGGAGAGAAACCTTACAAGTGTTCACACTGTGACAAGAGATTCAGTGTGTCATCAAATCTGAAAACACATGAGAGGATCCACACTGGAGAAAAACCTTACAAGTGTTCACACTGTGACAAGAGATTCGGTCATTCAGGACCCCTGAAAATACATGAGAGGATTCACACTGGAGAGAAACCTTACAAGTGTTCACACTGTGACAAGAAATTCAGTCAGCCAGGAGCCCTGAAAAGACATGAGAGGATCCACACTGGAGATAAACTGTACACATGTGATCAGTGCGGCAGAACATTTTTGTGGGCTTCAAACCTGAAGCAGCACCTGGGAGTTCATACAAAGGAGAAGCCACATTCATGTCATTTGTGTGGAAAGAGTTTTTCACATCTACTAAGTTTGAAAAGACATCATAAAAAACACACTGGTGTGAGAGAGTACATGTGCTTTGAGTGTGAAAAGACTTTTACTACAGCGAGCTGTTTAAAACTGCACCAGAGGATTCACACTGGAGAGAAACCTTACAAGTGTTCACACTGTGACAAGAGATTCAGTCATTCAGGACCCCTGAAAACACATGAGAGGATCCACACCGGAGAGAAACCTTACAAGTGTTCACACTGTGACAAGAGATTCAGTCAGTCATCAAGTCTGAAAACACATGAGATGATTCACACTGGAGAGAAACCTTACAAGTGTTCACACTGTGACAAGAGATTCAGTCAGTCATCACATCTGAAAACACATGAGAGGATTCACACTGGAGAGAAACCTTACAATTGTTCACACTGTGACAAGAGATTCAGTGATTCATCAAGTCTGAGAACACATGAGAGGATTCACACTGGAGAGAAACCGTATCACTGCTCTGCATGTGGGACGTGTTTCAATAATTCATCTGCTCTACACAGTCATACAAAAAACATTCACAGTAAGTAGATCATTTCAGATCCAGTACTTTCAGGTCTGATGCTGCATCATCACCAAATGTGACACAATAATGCATCAAGCAATAGAATATCATCTGGATAAATCTGTCATAACAAGCGACATGACAAAGAAACATTATCTGAAGTTTTCACAGAGCATAAAATTAATCTTCAAAACCAGCAGATTCAACTGTGTTCTTTGAAGAGGAACACCATCTTTGATCTGAATCTCAATGTCAAAAAGTTTTATTCTTGTATGCCATTTTATTTTGTGATAGACGGTGTGGTGTCTTATGAGTTTCATGTGTAATGCCTTTGTGGAGAGAAAGGACACACACACACGCACACCCTAAGTGCAACCACAAATTCCTTGGGCTTAAATAAATTTTCTTCACTATCCCTTAGCTGTGGTCATAAAATTGACAAATGACCAACACCGTGCCCAATTGTCCTGGCCTGTTCCCTTGGGATCAACATGAGACCCATAAAACAAGGACAGATTTGTGGAGAAAATCTGGAACGTATTTAAAACAGGACTTCACGGTGGTTTCTTATCACTTAACCATCATTTAACCAGGATGGAACAAGGATCACTGGATCTGAACATGGTCTGGGGATGATCGCTTAAGCAGTAACTCAATGATGGTATCAAGAACAAAGACTGTTTTATGGAAAAGTCCGAGTGTTGAGGTTTTACAGATACAGCCCCAAAGTGACTTTATGACCTCCCGTCCTCCCAGGACATTGCAAGGATATGTGCCTTTCATTTCTTTAACAGAACAAAGACTCAGACTTTTATAAAGTGTTCCAAAAAGACAATTGATAGTAATCACTACTGCTATTCAAGCTATATTATCAAAAGCAATATACTGTATATATTATATTTACAATATATATAGTCAGGCTGCATTTTATGAAATGAAAGTAAGTTTTCTGTGTTATTGGAATCTATGGTGTTTTTATAATCTTTTGAGGTATAATCTTCTCCTGTTCAGACCTTCTAGTAGTATATGTATGATGTGTTGTTTTTAATCTTAAATTTGAACCCTTTTGTGTGTCTTAGCAGGAAAACTATTAACGTGTAGGAAATATGCTGAATTTGGTTTCATTTTAACGGCCATGATAAATGCAACAAGTTGGTGTAAATGAGAGTTGACTCTTCTGATCCTAATGTATGATTATAACACATAGAAATCTGCCAGGATATTTTCTTCATGTGACAAAATAACTAAGCAGATAAATTTACTGCATGGAAAATGAGCCGTGTAGGCGGAGCTCCGCCCTTCAAGACCTATTTCATTGGAAGAGCATTGAGTGGGAGGGACCGAAATCTCCGGTCTAAAACTGACTCTCAGCTGCTCTCTCTCTCGGTCTGCTCTGCTTGAAAATCGCGCTTCTTTGAAACTTGGAGCTACTCCAAAAAAAAGCTTGCAGCCTTAACATCTAGGCCGAATTTGAACATTGAACCAACATCTAGTTAAATCTCTGAAGAAACCCTTGAAAGTCTGAAGCTACGCGAAAGGAACTTCAACATCTAAAGTCATAAGAAATCGAAACAGACTTCCTTCAAGCGCCATCAAACAACCCCAGAGCAGCCAAGCAACAACAGAAGGACATCCCCAGAGTGACGTCACGCAACGACATGCGGGGTTCCCTCAACCAGCCAGGAAACGAAACGACAGATCAGCGTCATTTCAACTTAAAAGCAGGTATCAAACAAAACCTCTATTCGGCTGAATCGTGGGGTATCTATCTCTAAAGTAAAATTAAGAGAGTTCTCCTCTTGATGATCGACCCGGGTAAAATCGTGTGGAAATAGCAGAACAGTGCTAGATTGTAATCATTCTCAATTAAATTCATTGCCTATGTTTGTGTATGTATGTATTTTGTTTTATGTTATTTAGCTTAGTTCATGTATTTTAGTAAGATAGCAAATAAACTCTTGTTTGATTTATAGAGAAGTGTTCTGTGTGAAATATTCAAATAAAACTCTGCTCAGATAACGTTACCTATGCTAATTACTGTCATACGGTTATTTAAATAATTCTGTATTATTATATCGTGGCCACGAGAATAAACAGAATTTCTCAGATATACTGAAATCTAACAACTCGCTGGACGATTGTTAAATAAGGTATAAGTTGGACGTTTTGATTAATACCAATTGATCATATCAATATCAAATCGTAAGATTCCCTAAAGCTAAAATAAAGCTTAAACCAAAGAGCTAAATTAAACAATGTAAAAAGGATTAAATTCATTACACATATTATGTTCAATTGTCTTATAATGAATATAAGTCACTTGTAGTTTGCTTACTCTCTTATGTAGGAAAGTAATTTGTTTTCAAACCGTTCTTGTTTAGGGAGCTGACGAATAGACTAACACTTTTAAGAAATACTGAGATTTGTTTTAAATTGTGTTCTTCACTGTTGTGTAGCATTTTGACCAATCAGACACACAACTATTTGTTATATTTAACAAATAATCTCTTCTCCCCCTCACCTAACCAAAGGGACAACTATGAGGGTCTGTGGACCCTTCCCCCAAAATGCATCTAACACCTAAAAAGGCAGAACAGGCATCTGGTTCCATGGCAACCCTTCTGATAACACTTCTTTTATTGATCAAAGGAATGCGGGTAGAGCAACATTTCCTCTTAGGAAAGACACATTACGCCATAAAAATGGAATCTTCTCTAATTTATTAATAGAAAAACCTTTATTTGAATGAACATGCATATCTTCAGGTCATTGTGTATATTATTACTGTTGTGTATATTATTACTGTTCTTGTATATGTTTTTGTGTATTGTACACTGTTTTATGCATACTTATGATAGATCACTAGTTAATATACTTTAGCTGTATCATGTTTAGTCTCTATCAATTCATCTTCGGATGATCTAATTGAGAGTGAATATTACATGTTGATACCTATACAACATAGAATCTTTAGTAGTTTCTGCATCAACCCAAGCGAATTACCTATGCAAATTACCATGCCTGGAGACAAAGAGTAAAAATTTCCCTCCAAAAGTTCAGGACTCCCATTGGCTCTTTGACTGCCCAGAGGTGTGACCTCTATAGCAGACAAAGCTCTCACGTAAGTGACCCCCTGGCAGTCTGCGGATCTGGACCTTTAAGCTTTGCGCCAGGCCTTGCGGCCTTGACTTTCCATTCAACCAAGTATCCTCAGCAGATATCTTTCTTAGCTATTTTTCCCTTTCTACCTGGGAAGGAACTCCAAATTACCACCGAGCCAGAATAACATCTTTTGGAGTTCATCACCCTTCAGACCCGGAAGAACTTTGATCCGAGACTGCATCGACCAAAGCCGTGCAAGTATTGTACATTTAACTAAACGAAACAGAGGTTTCGTATAAGTTATAGACCCGTTATAAACGTTTTAATCAGGTGGTTAACTGACTCTTTCCATAACTGCATTCTCTGGTTTCTCTAATGGCTTCATTCACCCACTTTAGCTCCCCTTTGTATGTACGCGTGAGTGTATGTTTATTTGTTTGTTTGTTTAGATTAGTTATGTGTGTTAACGTTTAGTTAATAAAAGTTGTGTGCACAAAATTACATGAGATTCTGTTTCTGCCTTGCATATTAAATGTCTCTTTACGATTTTGACCCTAGCTACATGCTCTAATGCATTAATAGGAAGGTATTTTCTGTGGCCAAGGAAATATCCTTTCTTAGAGTTGATATGTACCCTTGTGAAAAAGAAGTATGCTTAATTTTATTGAAAGTGTACTTTTTGTGTACTTAAAATAATAAGAGTATACTTTTTCAAAAGTGCTCTTGCAGATAATATAATATAATTAAAATTAAAGACCACTTAAGTGTACTTAAAGGGAATACACTTTAATTACACTATTTATTCACATACTTAAGTGCACTTTTTACAAATGCACTTTGTAATATGTAATTAATTTTAACTTATAGTAAGTACGCTTTCAAAGCATTATTTATAAACACACTTAAGTGCACTTTTAAAAATGCACTTTGTAATAATGACTAATTAAGCTTAACTTAAAGAAAGTACACTTTCATAACAATATTTAAAAACACACTTAAGTGCACTTTTAAAAATGCACTTTGTAATAATGTCTAATTAAGCTTAACTTAAAGAAAGTA
>JALXFT010001705.1:0-42354 GCA_023376895.1 Aspiorhynchus laticeps
CACTTTCATCATACTATTTATAAACACACTTAAGTGCCATTTTAAAAATGCACTTTGTAATAATATCTAATTAATTTTAACTTAAAGTAAGTACACTATCATCACAATATTCCTTAACACACTTAAAACTTAATTAGACATTGATACAAAGTGCATTTTTAAAAAGTGTACTTATTTAAAGAAAGTACACTTTCATCATAATATTTATAAACACACTTAAGTGCACTTTTTACAAATGCACTTTTTAATACTGTCAAATTAAATGTTACTTAAAAAAGTACACTTTCATGACAATATATCTATACACACTTAAATGCCCTTTTTGAAATGCAATTTGTTACAATGTCTAATTAAGTTTTACTTAAAGAAAGTACACTTTCATCACAATATTTGTGTTCCTGTGGCTCAGTGGTAGAGCATTGCGTTAGCAGCGCAAAAGGTTGTGGGTTCGATTCCCAGGGAACACACATACTGATAAAACATGTATAACCTGAATGCACTGTAAGTCGCTTTGAAAAAAAGCGTCTGCTAAATGCATAAATGTAAATGTAAATGTATTTCTAAACACATTTAAATGCACTTTTTTATAATGTTTACTTAAGTTTTACTTAAACATACATTTTAAATAATTATGATTCTATAGTGTTTTAAATATGTACAGTTATGTTTATGTATTGACAAATATACTAAATAAAATAATTTTAATGAAAAACATGAAAAATAATTAATTTTTATTTCAACTCAAGTGTGTTGTCCAAAATTATTTTGTTACTGTATTTAAAATGTGTTTAGTCTATAATATACTGTATGCATTAATGCATTTGAAATGTATTTTCCCTCTAAACTGCAATACATTTGCTTATACAGTATACTCCAATATACGTATGGTTGACATTTTTATCACCAGCTCCTGCTCTATGAACTCAATTAAAAGTGTCAGTTTTCTACATAATACTTGATAATAAAATGTAATTTATGAGTTCTTTATATTAATGTATTGTACTTTACATCTGTGTACAGAATACTTTTAATATGCATATTGTTCTAAGTCAATTAAACACAAATTTAATTGCATTAATTGCGAGCAAAGTTAAAGAAATCAAAACAAAATTAATTTACATTAAATTCAGTTAAAATACATTTAAATTAGACAAGACTATAAAAATGATTGACTTTTAGTTAGGTGAATGAGTCAAGTTTTGTGAACTCACAGAGTCTAACAACACAATGTGTTGTATATCTGTAAACAAAATCATTTCTAAATCATAAAGCACACGGCATAGCTGGTTGATATGTAATTTATTTTAATGATCAAAGTACTTACATGTGTTATAATACACTTATTCCTTTATTAGTTACATTGAGTATATACAGCACAATTTTACAAAGGATTGTTATAACATTTCTATTCAGTCAAAGAAACCATTTAGCTTAAGTCTTCATTCTCACGAAAAACATGTTTCTGATTGTGTAATTTAAATCTAGTTGTATGGTATTCTCACCCAATTCAGCTGTACTCTACAAACCCTTCAGTCCCTTTCTACATTATTTGGGAGAGGTATGACAAATGTGCAGTCCTGTAATTTTACCATTACACATTTTCTTTTAAATGAGTCAGTGTTCACAGCATACACATAACTGTTTTCAGACACCTCATACACAAACTTGGATGAGATATTCAATTGAATGTCCCTACACAATGGTCTTTTTGACTTCACAAGATTCTGCACGACTACACAGCATTTTTTTCCACCATCACTGTCTGAAGCACTGGTGACAGTTTCATAAGAAACTAAGCTCAAGACTTTACACAATGTCCCATCTTTTAATTCTGCAATAGAATTATTTATTTTCTTTAATCTGCTGTTAGCTTCTGCATGATACAGTGCCTCACCGATTATGAAACGAGTGTAGGATGTACAGTTACACACTATACCACCATTCAATTCTTCTATGGCAAAGACGTGTGATGGACTTACAGTGTCAGAATGAGGACCAAACACAGTGACATTTCCAGTCAGATTTTTCACTTTACAACTCATGGATTTACTATTTTGCAGTTGGGAGAAGAGGTCTTTTAGTTTATCGTCTGTGTTGACTAAACATTTGTCCACCCTTTTTCGCAGACTCTTCATCTAAGGAATGTCTTCACTATTTGACCAGGGACATGAGTAGTCCCATTGAAGTACTTTAATAAATTACCATTAAAAGACTCAAATGAAAATGTTGATGTTGCCCACAAAGGACCCCAGTTCTTAACACTGTCTGCAAGGTGTGTCAACAGGTGTACATTGAATGACACATTCTTAATACCATACAGCACCTCAAACTGAATCACAAATTTCTTCAGTGCTATTTCTGCTACACTAACTTCACGGAGTTTCACCTGCTGTTGAAGAAGTATATGCAAAGCAAAAACTAAAAGAAACAGGTGGTTCCAAAACTTCTTCTTTAGAACACCATTTAGAATAGGCAAAGAATAAAAAAGAAGAAATGACCGCCATTCTGATGCTTTCCAGTATTTCCTGTCTTGTATTGACCTGGGTGTCCTTGTTATCTCTACCGGAGGTTTTATAGCCAGCAGTTCTTGGTCAATTATGTCTGCTTTCGTGCCTATGTACCACTCTTTGTTGTGATTGTTGGAGTCCAGCCACAGAGTTGCCAGTTGTCGAGTGACACCAAGACAAACACTGTGCTGATATTCTGGTACAAAACCATTAATTATCTGAAACTTTTCTAATCTCATCAATTCCGTTGGGCCTTTTACACCCTTGACTGGCAGTTGTACGATAGCTGCCATAGCATGGTCATAATGTTCTGTTTCAGATCGGAGAAGAGGCTCTGGTCTTCTATATGGATAAGGACCTCCACCTATATGTTAACAGAAATCACACCCATATTGTCCATTGAATTGTTTTGTGTTTCTTAGGAGTGGGCGGGCAACTGAGTCAGAGCTACATATTAGTGCATACACCTTGGAAATATGCTCTACATTTTTGGAGTCTTTCCAAATTAACCCTTCCCTCTCAAGAGAACACAGCTCATTCACAAAAGGGGTTAGCAGAACAGACATGACAGGTTTCTTTTCACCAAACCAAATGCATGGCAAACAGATGTTGTTTTTTCTGTCTGCTGGCCCTAGTTCTATTACCTGACACTGAATAGGCCACACCTGGTAATTTGAGCTTCTGAAAATTGGAATTCCATCACAATTCCACAGTAAGCTTATGTCACAATCACCTAATTGCCCATTTTCTCTCAATTTTCTATATTCAGCTCCACACTGTATGTCATTTATTACATCTTTCTCAGCTGTAGTGTGCCTTGACAAAGTTAAACTTGGATTTTCAAGAATGTCTTTGAGCTGTGATGACAAGCTCAATACTAGAAAAAAGGAGCCATTTTTCAGATTAGCATCTGCATCAAATGCTGCCTTACAGACAGCACAATGCATCAGGCTTTTCTCTCTTGTCCCTAAGTAGTTACAACATGACACACAGTAAAAATGAGGTTCATAATGACCAAACTCACCATATGATTTGTTAAACAGGTATACGGTTTCCGGTACCAATCCTGGAAAATGTTCATTAAAATTTTTTAGAAGATGTTCTAAGGCAACTCCTGTTAGATTATGTTGTAAGACATATGACATCAACAGCAGCAAACTCTGGCCTTTGGTAAGAGATGATCCAGGATACAGCAACTCATCACCGTTATACGGCTCCTAAAAAGGACATGCACAGATCTTTAGGTAGTTATTTTTCCATGTTTATATTTAATAGCATACATTACATTAGTCAATTATTTTTAGGTAAATTAGCTCATATAAAAAATATCAATGTATATATATATGTATATATATATATATATGTGTGTGTGTGTGTGTGTGTGTGTGTTATTGTTTTTTCTGGCTTACAGATTTTAATAATTATTTTGATTTTGCTGTGGGGCAGAATGGTTTGTTGATTTGATTTATAGTTACAGAAATTATGGATTTGATCAAACGATACCTTAAAATAGCCAATAAGACAATTCCAGAATATGACAGTTTCTCTATAATCAATGCATTTACCTGTGATTTGCTGCTTTGAAACTCTACAACTCTATCTGGTAGTCTCTGGGTGGCATCAGACAGGGTCTCCTCATAGTGAAGCTCAGTTAAGGTTGTCTGTATGATAAAAAACAAATAAAACAAATGTCTGTTATATTTTTGCATTAACATAAAAACACCTAGGAAATACTATGCATAATCTACAAGACCACAGCAGCTTTTAATGACAATAATTATTAATTATTAAATATTTAATGACACACAAATATACACACACAAATGACAATCATGTCACAATATCTGCAATGTGCTGCTGTTACTATTCTAGTGTGTTTTGTAAATAATTCACAATTTTAAACATGCATTGATGTGTATTTCGAACGTGACTGACTGATAGGGAACGTCTCGGTTACATGTGTAACCCTCGTTCCCTGAAGGAGGGAACGGAGACGTAACGTCCCGTCGCCATAGTTGCTGTACCACCGCTGTACGGCCGGGGCACACAGTCTCGGCTCCTCAGCGAAAAACTGATGTGCGTTTGCACGCGCTCTCCTTTTATACCCGCGCTGCGGGGCGGGGTGTGCGTGGCGAAACACGCACGCCAACTGTCATTGGCTTGTTTTGTTAACACTCGAAGATGATTGGGCTCTCGAGCGAGATCCCATTAGTCAGTCACACTGACGTTACGTCTCCGTTCCCTCCTTCAGGGAACGAGGGTTACACATGTAACCGAGACGTTATAGCGGCCACATACACTTTCAATGTGGATGGCATACGACCACTATCAAATCGCTCTTGAAGGAAGGCAAGAATTATTGGTATTGGGCAGTTGATTGGGTTTTCGCCCCACGATACGCACCAACTTGAAAAAACTCTCCATTTATGTGCGTAAAGACGCCTCGTGGAAGGAGCCCTAGCCTCAGAGATAGTGTTGAGCACGCACTGAGGAAGTGCATCTGTTACAGGCAAGCTCCGTCGAGCGGCCAGACATGAAGGCTCCATGACTCCGGATTTGGGTGCCATATCGTTCCTTGTGCTTGAGAGAGGAGGTCTCTCTTTAGTGGGATAGTCCACGGGGGGGTTACCAGCATCTCCACCAGTTCTGGGAACCACGGCTGATTGGGCCATTTCGGTGCCACTAACAGAACAGACTCATTTTCCTCTCTGATTTTGCACAGCACGCGAGGCAGAAGTTTCACTGGAGGAAAGGCATACTTGCGTACTTTCGGCCAGCTGTGAGCTAGTGCATCCACTCCCAGGGGAGAGTGTGTCAGTGAATAAAACAGCGGGCAGTGAGTGTTCTCCGCTGATGCGAAGAGATCCACCTCTGCCCTGCCGAATACACTCCAAATCATTTTGACTGTCAGAGGGTGTAATCTCCACTCCCCGTGTATTACTCCGCCCCCTCGACAGTAAATCCACGCCGTAGTTCAGGCGTCCGGGGACATGTACTGCCCGGATGGAGAGGAGGTGTCGATCTACCCACAGAAGGAGGTCTCTCGCCAGCTGCAGCAGTGGTCGCGAGTTCACACCGCCTTGGTGATTCATAAACGCTACCACTGTCATGCTGTCTGTTCTGATGAGAACGTGACGGTGAAGAATGTCTGGGAGAAAGCACTCGAGCGCTAGGTGTACAGCACGGAGCTCCAGACAGTTTATGTGCCATGACTTCTCCGTTTCTGACCATGTCCCGAAGGCTGGTCTGCCATCACATACGGCTCCCCAGCCCGTGCTCGATGCATCTGTCGTCATTCTTTCTCCTGATCACTTGACCAATACGAACACCCCGGTGAAACAGATTGCGCCAAGGGGTCATTGTATGCAAACAGTTGCGCATCACTGTGATGCGCAAGGTGCTCGTGCGCCATGCGTTCTGTGGCACCCGGCTCTTTATCCAGAGCTGAAGCGGTCGCATATGTAGGAGCCCTAGTTTGCACACTGTCGAGGCAGCAGCCATCTGGCTGAGCGTCCTCTGAAAGCATTTTAGCGGGGGAGATCGCCCTAATTTGAAGACTGCGAGAGAACTGATCAGTTTTTGTGATCGCTCCTCCGACAGGAGCGCTCGCATTTTCATTGAGCTCAGCTCCACTCCTAAAAAGGAGATGTTCTGGCTCGGTACCAGCATGATCTTTTGCATATTTACAGTCAACCCTAAGCTCTGAAGATGAGCAAGGAGACTGGACTTGTCGCTGAGCAGCACGCTCTCTGATTGGGCTAAGACTAGCCAGTCGTCGAGATAGTTCAGGATGCACATTCCGCTCTGCCTCAGAGGAGAGAGAGCAGCGTCCACGCATTTCGTAAACGTGCGAGGGGCCAGGGATAAGCCGAAGGGCAGGACCGTGAATTGGTACGCTATCCCCTTCAAATGCAAATCTCAGGAAGCGCCTGTGGCGGGGGGCTACCTGAATGTGAAAATAAGCATCCTTTAAATCCACGGAGATAAACCAATCTCCCGGCCTGATATGTGAGAGAATTTGTCTCAGCGTAATCATTTTGAACGAGCGCTTTGAAAGCACGCGATTCAGCGGCCTCAGGTCCAAGATTGGGGCGGAGTCCGCCGTCTTTCTTTGGCACCAGAAAATAATGACTGTAGAAGCCGCTCTCACGGTCTTTGAGGGGTACTGCCTCCACAGCCCACTTTGTGAGAAAATTGTGTATTTCCTCTCGCAAAACTGAGGCATTCCGCTCCCGTACAGTGGACATTAACATACCGTTGAAACGGGGCGGTCTGCGGAAGAACTGAAGAATGTAGCCGTTCTTTATTGATTTCATTACCCACTCTGATACCCCTGGCAGTGCCTGCCATACTTCTGTGAACTGTGACAGCGGGCAAGGCGGACTGCAGACCGTGAGGGGTAACTCGCCATTGGGAGGCGGGGAGTTTAATGCCACACGAGTGTGAGAGTGAGGGATGGGGGAGAGGGGAGTGAGAGGAGGATAATTGCCCTGATATTGAGGTGAGTTTTGTGTATTTTTCAACTTTATTGCACTGCATAGTGGAACAGTCAAAACACAAACATGACAATTGCTCTCGCCACCCGCAACAGGCAGGGGGGCGTGGTGAGCACACATAGCGGAGCGAGTGGACTTTTTCAGTGGCTTGTCTTCGGCGCTGGGTGCAGCTTTCCTCCTCCGTGAGACAGCATCAGGAACGCGGCTTTGATCCCGGTGCCGGTGGCCTGCCGTTTCTGTCAGGGCGGGGTCTCTGGCCCTTCGGGCCCTGATGGCGCTTCGGCCACGGCTGTCTTGATCTCACCGCCGGCTCATGTTCGTGCCAAACAGCAGCAGAAGAGGCTTGTGGTCTTCCCGCGCGCTACGCTGAAAAGGAGCGGGAACGCGCAGGAGATTTCGCGCCGGCGCGCTTTGGCAGGAAGTGGCTAATGGCCTTCGATTGCTTCTCCGTGAACGTTTCCACCGCCGCCCCGAAGAGACCTGAGGGATTCACGGGCGCGTCCAGAAGGGCCGTCTTCTCCGAGTCCTTCAACTCGATCAGAGTCAACCACAGGTGACGATCCAGCACCACAAGATTCCCCATATTGCAGACGATTGCTCGAGCCATCACCTTTGTCGCTCTGAGGGCCAGATCCGTGGCGCGTCGGAGCTCTTTGAACACTTCAGGGTCTGGCCCGTCCTCATCCAGAGACTTTAGTAACTTGGCCTGATACACCTGGAGTATCGCCATCACGTGCAGTGCTGAAGCTGCCTGGCCTGCTGCGGAGAAAGCCTTGCCGGCGAGGTTTGCAGTGGCAAGGCAAGGTTTAGAGGGGAGAGACGCATTGTTTCTCACTCTCCAGTTCGCCGCGGCTGAAGGACAGAGATGGGCAGCGACGGCTTCTTCCACGGGGGATAGTTTGACATACCCCACTTGGTCAGCTCCGTCCACAGAAGACAGGAGGGCGGATCCCGGATTATGCACCCGACTCGTGAGAGGCGCGTTTCACAACTACTTTATTTCGTCGTGCACCTCAGGGAAAAAGGGCCGGGTCTCCGTGGGGCGTCTTTTCGGCCGCGATCCGACTGGAGGTACCACTCGTCCAGACGGCTTCTGGCTGGCTCGGCAGGAGGCGCCCACTCCAAGCCGAGCTCATCCACTGCCTTGGACAGGACGCTTAGGAGCTCAACATCATTGTGATGGAGGTCCCCCGTGTCGCTGCCATGGGGTGCAGTGTAATCCAGTGGGCTGTTAGACCACTCCTCTCTCGCAGACGCTGCCACCGAAATGGCATCATCCTCCTCTTCAGTGCCCTCCATGGCACGGAAAGACACCACATCTTGAGCGTCGGGGGAGGGGAGGAGATCAGCAGTCATGAAGCGCACTGGAAGGGGACCTGCAGCAGGGGGGTGAGGAGCGCGTGGGCACTGATCCTGCATCAGTTGAAATAGAAGAGGCACCCACCATGTCCGTATGGACCAAAAAAAAACTATAGAAGCCCAATAGAAACATCACAGAAATTCCAATGGTTTCCATTAAAATACCATTATAAACCATTAGCTTTTTCCAGTAAAACCATTACAAAATTCCTTTTTGTAGTGTGCTTTGGGCATTTTTCCAATAGGATTTAACATCCCACCAATAGAATCCATCACATACCAGTAGACACCATTATAGTTTCCATTAAAACCAATACAATTCCCATCTTACAATTAAATCCATTACATTTTCTATTGTGTTTTGGGCAGGGTTCTATTGTTTTAATTTTCAGCAGGGATGTCTGAAAAAAAATGTAGGGCTGCATTGCCAGAGATCTTAAATTGCATGCTGGCTGCAGAGACTGTAACCCAGCATTGCTGTCAACAGTGCAAGCCTGTTGACGCTGTTGTCCGGTGTCTAGAGTGTGTTCCATCAGGATGTCAGTTTTTCTGTTCAACATGTGACTGAGATCCACAGTAAACATGTGTTCCATGACAGAGAATCTATGGTTAATTTTTTTTTCAAGCCTATTCCACCAACATCCTTAGTGGTGAAAGTGGCCAATATCAACTCCGCGAACAAGGTGTGTTCAAAGTATTTAGAAGGTGTCCTCTCAACATGTTTTCATAATGTCCACTACATGTACAATGGTACTATTTAAGCTCTTGTCTGCAGTTTTCTTTAATAAATGTGTCGGCATTACTGATATTACTATCTGCAATTTTCAGTGTGCATGCCTCCTATTCCTCCACCAATGCAAATATGCTCCTGCGGTCCAAGCCAAGCCTTCACAGTTATCCTAGGAAAGCAGACTGTCTTGGTGACTATCAACATCGATGAACATCGATCACTTTGCACTGGTCGGGTAAGGACTGTTTTCATTTGCAACATTTTTGAATTTCTGACTTCAAACACTTTCATTAACTAAAATAATACCATCCTTCTTTCCAGATGGGTAGTATTTGTGGTGATACCTTCCACAGAGTCTTTCGAGAGTTTGCCTTTTGCCGTTTTAAGAAAGAGGATATGTGCCTGATGGAACCCTTTAAATGCCCAGCATGCACACCAGACATGCTGGCTATACCTGCAGATGGTAATAGAAAACATTACCGGTTCAAGAAGTCCAAAGGGTCAGTGGAATCTTTTTATATATATTATAAAAATTATGGTTATTTATCACATTAAATGAGGAGAATACAATGTTTATGATTATGCGATTTTTCAATTCATTCTTATTTAACAGGACGGATGAACCATCTCTTTTTGATGGATTATTCATCGCACAAGATGCCAAAGTATCTGCCTTTGTTGACCAAATCAGAAGCCAGATGATTAGTGTAAGGATTTATTCAACTCTACAACCCTTCTTTATTTTTATATTGTCCTGGGATTATATGTAATGCATTACCTCTACTTTCAGAGGACAGGTCATGACGTCTGTGGGCCGGCAACAAAGCAGGCAGAGAAACATCACAGAAGTCCAGGGCCAAGGTGGATGAGGAGGGCCTTGAAATAGCTGTGTGCCGACATGGAATCTTGCTGCAAGGCTTGAATCACTACCGTGGTGAAATATATGCCTACCCAATGTTCCTGCAAAAGGAGCTGGCACAAGCTGTTAATGCAACATTCTTTTGTACAGACATTGCTTGCAGGTAAATAAATAACTACTGCCAAATTATGTTTTACCGTTATGCCATGGGCATAACACCATGGCTGGCAAAAAAGTACACTTTTATTATATTATGGACTTAGAAATTTAATATGGCTACTGTGTTATCAGTTTAGTTTACTACTATAACAGATTAGTCCATAAGGTATAAGGAAATATTATCATTAATATGACTGCATTGTATTCTTTGATTGAATTGTACCAGTCACATAGGTCCTGATTTGACTCCTTGCCATTTTGTGCCATGCACATGTGTTTTTCCCATTACAGGTACTGGCCTTATTTGGAAAAGATGGCAGGGAAGTTGCCTGAGCTCCTCCAACCACTCACCACGATGAAGCCTTTTCTGTCTGTAATGCATGCTACAGCTCACACTGGCAAATGTGAGGTACAGTGTGTGAGTTAAATGTTTGCGTCATAAGATGTTTTTAGGAACATAACCCTACGGCATCAGAAAAAAGAGCTTCCTTTTTATCTCTAAATACAGGTGTTTCAGAAAAGGTAGTGCACATAGTGCACACATTTAGTGCAGTGGTTCTCAAATCTGTCCTGGAGGACCACCAGCACTGCACAATTTTTATGTTTTCCTGACACACCCAATTCAGGTCTTACAGTCTCTACTAATGAGCTTGTGAGTTACAAAATGTGCAGTGCAGGGGGTCCTGACACACAAGTTTGAAAACCGTTTCTATAAAATGGATTGTCCCGTTCCTTGATTCTGATTGGTTGAGCCGCGTTCTGTGTGTTGCTTGGTGTGACGATGAGACCTAGTATTTATATCGTCACCTGTTTTGTGTGATATACAGTTGTTACGTGATTTTACATTTATTGTTTCCATCCTTGTACAATAACAGTTTTTATTTAACACAGTTTAAAACATTTCAAAAAGGTTAATTGTCTTTATCATTCATCAGGTTGTTGTGGTAAGATGGCATTAACGGGGGAATGAAGACGTTGTGGGGTATGTTCGGTGATGGGTGCACATATCAACGAACATTACAACACACTTCATTTACCGGTCGGTGTTCATTAAATAAGGACATAACACAGTTGTTTTGTTACTATACTGTTTATTTGTAAGTTTGATGAGTGAAGACGATTGCCTTTGTCGTCTTCCATGGTTTAGACGCAGCCGTTCACTTCCTGGTTGGAGTGGGGTTTCCCAAGGGGGAGGACACTTTCAAGGTTGCACATTTAAAGGGCTGGAAGGAACCAACTGTTTTTTTTTTAGGTGTTTTCTTTTGATAAATGTACGGAATAACAAAACATTCCTAACTGTTATACTTATTAATTGTATTTTCTATAGATATTTATTTTCTGTATCCATAGATGTTCTGGTCTTCTTTAAACATGAGATCAATGTTTTTTTTGCTATTTGTTTTTTTTATGCTAACTGGCTACTGAGTTGGTTTAATCCAATTCCTATTCTGGCGGGAGTCTAGAGTATTTAAGCCAGACCTTCTCTGCCTTTTAGAGAGAGAAGAGGGGTTAGTGAGTTAAATTTAATGTTACGTTTATGCTGTTTAAGAAAATTTACTTTGTTCTTTGTAAGATAGAACAAGTGTACGCTGTGTAAAGTGTTAGTAATTTTTTTTTTATGCTCATTTTGTTTCTTTTACTTGGATCGTACTCACTTATTTGTAAAAATCATCCTCAAAGCTGGCTGTTTGGACTAATAAAATAACCACCCTTTGCATTATCCTGGTTTACGCCTATGCCTTCCTATCACCTCCCTTGGCCTCTAACGGCTCACATTACGACACATGGTGGCAGCGGATACTCCAGTCCAGTAGGGGGCGAGGTGTTGATATCAGGATGGGCCCCAAGAAACATACAACGCTAAAGGCATCTGATGAGGCTCAAGATGAGTTAAGCCCAGGCCAAAGGGGCGCTAGCTCGTCTCCACAGAGATGGAGAGGGAATGGAGAGGGTGTAGAAGAGCTGACAAAGATGCTACAGTCCTTTATGCAGACACAACAAGCCAGAGAAGATCAGCTGGATAAAGAGGCCCATCGACAGGAGCACAGATGGTGCGCCTTGCAACATCAGTTTACGCAGTTGCAAACTGAGATCCAACGGCAGAGACCAGACCAGCTGGCATTGGGAGGTGTGACAGCTCAGGACTCTTCCCTGCTGTCGACCGCTGCAGCTCCAAGACATCGCATCATACGGCATACCCAGGACAATGTCCAAGCGGCTCAGAGTATAGAATCAGGTTCCGAACTAACTTAATACAAGAGGGTGAGTCACCTAGAGAACTTCAAGCAAGATTAAAGGATCTTTTTGAAAAGTGGATGACACCTGGGCAACGAACTAAAGAGGAGATTGGAGATGTTATCATACTGGAACAGTTCCTCAAAGTCCTCAATCCCGAAATCAGAACATGGATTAAGGAACATAACCCGTCTTCCTCAAGGCAGGCCGCAGAACTAGCTGATACATTCATAGCGGCAAGACGTTTCTCCTACCAGTTGGGGTACACTCAAGGCAGGTCAGGCAGTATGTCAGGTAAGTCTGGGGTTGGTTGCGGAAGTGGTCATGTTTTTAATACATCAAAGGCCCTTAACATACACACTCCACAACTTAAAACGTACAATAACGTTAAAAGACAACAAATCTCAGAGAGACAATATAGAGACAGACCTCCATTTCTATGTCATGCATGTGGTCAACAAGGACACAAGAAAGCAGATTGTCCGGTACAGGCTACTAGTAGCACACACATTTGCTATGTTCCCAGAACGCTAAACATACTGAAGGAGGCAAAACACAACATTGACACTGTCATTGCAGTAAAGATAGGGGGCAGAGTGTTCAGAGCTTTGGTAGATACAGGCTCCAGTCAAACCCTTGTCAGACAGGAATGCTTGAAGGATGCACAGACACTCTATAAGGGTAGTTTGAAGGTACGGTGCATTCATGGGGATGAGCGAGAATATCCCACTATTGATCTAGAAATGCAAATTGAGGGACAAGGCTACTTTCTGACTGTTGGTGTTGTTGACAAGGCCCCTTATTCAGTCGTGTTGGGTAGAGACATACCAATATTAGCTGACTTATTACAGGACAGAGTGAATGTAGCGGACATAAGGGTAGTCACAAGAGCACAGTCGAGACAGCTCTCAGACCCATTGCCCTTTGCAGAAACCCCTAAAGAAAGGAAAACAAGAAGAGAAAAGCGGCAGCAAAAGATTAAGGGCACAGTGATAGTTGAGGATCTTCCCAAACCCAGTGATGACAGTCTAGAGGTGGTACCACATGACATTGTAGAGCTGCAGAGACAGGATGTTTCTCTAAAACCGTTGTTTGTAAAGGTTGGCAGAAAAGATTTGATGAGCGTTGTTTCTGACAAAGATCAGTTTCTGTTGAAGGATGACAGATTGTATCGGCAAAATAGTAGTGGAGAACAGTTGGTTGTTCCCACTTCCTTAAGGTCTATGGTGTTAAAGCTGGGTCATTCCACCCCTTGGGCTGGTCATTTGGGCCAACAGAAGACTCTGGCTAGAGTTTCCAACAGGTTTTATTGGCCAAGGCAATATATCGATGTGATGGAGTTTTGCAAGTCATGTCCTGAATGTCAGCTGACTTCGCCGGTTAAGAAGGGGGATAGGGCCCCCTTGGTTAGCCTTCCCATTATCGATGTACCATTTACACGAATAGCAATGGATGTGGTAGGCCCCTTGGAGAGGAGTAGGACAGGGAACCGCTACATTTGAGTTATTTGTGATTATGCAACACGGTACCCAGAGGCTTTCCCTCTCAAAAAGGTAAAGACAAGACAAATTGTCAATGCACTGACACAGCATCTTCTCTCTTCCACTAATTTTTCTCCCTCAATTATTTCTGTTTCAAAAACAAAGTATCACATTTTATACTTATTTTCATGACACTTTATAACAGTACAAGTTGTAATGAATTAATCATTTTTACATTGTTTTATTTAGCTCTTTTGTTTAAGCTTTATTTTAGCTTTAGGGAATCTTACGATTTGATTTTGATATGATCAATTGGTATTAATCAAAACGTACAACTTATACCTTATTTAACGATCGTCCAGCGAGTTGTTAGATTTCAGTATATCTGAGAAATTCTGTTTATTCTCGTGGCCACGATATAATAATACAGAATTATTTAAATAATCGTATGACAGTTATTAGCTTAGATAACGTGATCTGAGCTAAGTTTGATTTGAATATTACACAACAGAACACAGAACACTTCTCTATAAATCAAACAAGAGTTTATTTGCTATCTTACTACAATACATGAACTAAGCTAAATAACATAAAACAAAATACATACATACACAAACGCACAGGCAATGGATTTAATTGAGAATGATTACAATCTAGCACTGTTCTATTTCCACAAGATTTTACTCGTGTCGATCATCAAATGGAGAACTCTCTTAATTTTACTTTAGAGATAGATACGACCAGTTCAGCAGAATAGAGATTGTGTTTGATTACTTGCTTTTAAGTTGAAATGATCCGTGTGACTCGAGGAAACCCCGCGTGTCATGTCGTTGCGTCACTCTGGGGATGTCCTTCTGTTGTTGCTTGTTTGCTCGGTGTTGTTCGATACTTGAAGGAAGTCTGTTTCGATTTCTTATGGCTTTAGATGTTGAAGTTCCTTTCGCGTAGCTTCAGACTTTCTTCAGAGATTTAACTAGATGTTGGTTCAATGTTCAATCTCGGCCAGGTGTTAAAGGCTGCGAGCTTTTGTTGGAGTAGCTCCAATTTTCAAAGAAGCGCGCGATTTCCAAGCAGAGCCGAGAGAGAGCGAGCGAGCAGCTGGGAGTCAGTTTTAGACCGGAGAATTTGGTCCCCTCCCACTAGATGCTCTTCCAATGAAATAGGTCTTGAAGGGCAGAGCTCCGCCTACACAAGGCTTCTTCCGGTGCATACATTATCTGCCTATTTACGTTGTCACATGAAGAAAATATCTTTTAACACGTTCTAATCACACATTATTATACTAAGAGTTAACTTTCGTTTACAACAACTTGTTGCCACTGAAATGAGCTTTCATTAAAACCCAAACAGCAGATATCTGGCATTCTCCAAAGTACATATCTCAGTTGTATATATTACATGGCTAAGGCATAGATTAAAGTATCCTAAATTCTAAATAATCACACCACGCATGTGACATTAAACAAATGTGATCGGGAAAATTAGACATCAAAAGATTCCAAAAATACCATAGATTCCAACAACACAGCAAGCTTAATTTCATAAAGTACAACTTGAATGTATATATATATATATATATATGCAAATAAAATATATATATTGCTTTTGATAACAGCAATAGGTATTATTTGTCTTTTGGGTATAAAGTTTATGAGAGTTTGGATGTTCTTTGTTCAAGAAGAGAAATTGAGGGGTGTTTCAGTTTGGAATGTGAGAGAAACGGGAGGTCAGGAAAGTCAGTTGTCCAGGTCATAAGAATGTCCTGTTTGTGGAGATCTGGTCTTTCTTAGCTTGGACGTCTGTCGTAAAACGTCTTTGTTCTTGATACCATCATTGAGTTACTGCTTAAGCGATCATCCCCAGACCATGTTCAGATCCAGTGATCCTTGTTCCATCCTGGTTAAATGATGGTTAAGTGATAAGAAACCAGTGAAGTCCTGTTTTAACCACATTCACGATGCTTTCCTCCAATTACTCCTTGTTTTAACAAAGTCTCTTCAGATAACGAGGTTTTATGGCAGGAAATCTGAATTCAGGAATGTGCCCGCCATTATGTTCAGATGTGTGTGTGTTCTACCTTCCCCAAGGTCTTACAAAGTTTTCTGCAAAAACATCAGAAAATAGTGTAATTATTGCATTTAAGAACACTGAATTTTTTATTTTTTTTAAATAATAAAAATTAGTTAAATTTTATAATTATTTAAAATGCTTTTTAAAGAGACCTTGTCCTCTGGTGTGACGTCTTTGTCCTGTGGTGTGACAATACAAGCGTCACACCGGAGGACATTTTCTGTCACACCAGAGGACGTTTCAGCCTTTTACTATGAATTAATGACCTTGCTATTCCTACCTAACCTGTCATTAGAGGTAAGCAAGACACATTGGCATAATTTTCCATGATTATGTAGTTTAACATGCAGTTTTTAATTAAAAAATATAATTTAGGTGTCACACCAAAGGACAACAAAACGTAACACTTTTGTAGTGGTTCCAAAAAAAGTTAAATATTTGAACAATTCTGAGAGAAAAATTGACCATGTGCTCATGTCATGGCTTCAGTAACACAATCCTTCAACTAATTAAAGTTTTCTCTGGAATTGGCCAATTTAATATCAGGATATGGCATCACACCAGAAGACATGGTTTTCAGACAAAATGTATCAAGTTCCTACGCTTTCAGAAATATATGGATGAAAATTATTGCCATTTACTAAAGTAGACACTTGTACAATAATGCCGGGAGGTATTTATGCATTGTTTTTAATGCTTTTTTTTTTTTTATAAAAATGTATTTATTGAACCATGCTTGGGACAGTCACACCATAGGACAATTATGAAATTTGGCTAAAAAAAAAAATAAAAAAATAGAATAACACTGCAGCTTTTATAACAACAGGTCCATGTAGGACAAATAAATGTTTAACCATTTACTGCATCTTAAATAACAACAACATTAATTATATTCATTTTTATCTTGTGGGACAGTGAAAATGCCACGTCACGTCAACAACCCATTCACTAAAGATGAATCATATATATATATATATATATATATATATATATATATATATATTATATATAGCTGTGAATGATGATTATGCATGCATATGTACAGTTATCTGTACTGACAGAAGATGAATCAAATAATGCAGTTATTATTTTACTCACATCCTGTTATTTATAATATTTAATTTACATTGCAGCATTTGTCTCAGAAAGACAGAATATTAGATATTAGAGATATTAGATTTCAGAGTGTAATAAAGCTGTGTGTGAATGTAAAAACCTGCAAAGTTTCAAAGATGAATTTCATAATCACAAAGGTGTGCCTTGGGACAAAAAAAAAACTCTTGAGAACAACTGAGCTATAGCAAAGCAGATGGTCAGGTGCCGCCCAAAAATAAAAATTATAAAGAGGCAAAGAATGCCAAAGAACTTCAGTGTGAACGTAACCTTCATTTCACAGAGATGCATATTTTCTGGTGCCATTTAAAAACAACAACATCATCCCCAGTCATGTCACGTTATAGTAGAGAATAGCACATTTCTATGGACCCTACACAGTTAATAGTTGTAAGGAATTTGCATGTGTGAATCAAGGGTTACGTCTGAATCTCTTTCCACACTAAATGCTTCTCTCGAGTGTGAATTCTCATGTGTGACTTGAGATTTCCATTTTGTAAAAAGCTATCCCCACACAGTTCGCAGGTGAAAGCCTTCTCTGTACAGTTGTACTAAGAAAAGCAATTTGCTTAATAAGAAAAGCAATTTTGCAGCGTGAATGAATGAATGAATGAGGTATTAAAACATCGCTTACACTTTAAAAAAGGGGAGGAGATGGAAAGAAACTCTGGGTTTACGGAAGAAAACCTGCTCCCGACCAGGTTAGGTTCACAGCGTAAGTTACCACGGTAACCGACTCTGAGTATTAATTACCTCTCTTTCAGAAACAGGCTTGACTTACCCTGCTTTCCCGGGTTTGACAAACCTCCCATTTTGAAATGGAAAACCCAGAGTTTCCCTCATTTCAGGGTTAACATACTCAGAGTTTTCACTTAACCTCCTTTCTGAAATGGGCCCCTGGTTCACTTCACAATACACAGCGTCAAACATTTAAATAAGCATTGTTGCAGCTGAATACCATAAAAATCAGCTGCCCTAAAACACTTAAAGGAACTTTTGCTGTGGTATTTTTAAAGCCATAGACTAATATTGATTTCAAACATTTAAAAACAAGCAAACAGTTGGAAATAAGAACAAATAGACAAATTAACAATAGTACAACTAAACACAACCGAACAAAGTTCAGATATAGCCTACAAGTTTAAATCAAATATTCAAATGTCAAATAACACTGCACAGATTTTTTTTACAAATTATATGTGACCAGTGCTGGCAAAATGAGTCTGAATGAGCAAGCTTTCAAAAATGAGTATATATATATATATATATATACATATACATACATATATATATACATACATACATACATACATACACACACACACACACACACACACACACACAAGGTCCATAAACGTATGAAAGATGTCCATCCATCAACAGTCCATATGCCATCAGACGTGCAATCTGAATTTCTGAGGCGTGCTTGCGTCATGCTCTGCTAGTGAACTCTTGAACGCGCTTGCAGGAAGTGTCATGGAGGAGCAGAAAAAGTTGATTTTTCTTTTTTGCACACAAAGTGTTTTCGTCGCATCATAAAATTCAGATTGCACGTCTGATGGCAGATGGACTGTTTTGAATACATTTTTCGTATGGACTGTTTTGAATACGAATACAGTGCAATTTACTATGCAGTCAATGGGACAGTGACAAGCCTCCCGGTATTCATCTAAAATATCTTATTGTGTTCTGAAGACGAATGAAGCTTTTAAGGGTTTGGAACGACATGGGGTAAAGTGATTAATGGCAAAATTTTCATTTTGGGGTGGAGTATCCCTTTAAGTCTGCAAATATGTTCCCAGATTTTGTTTGATGAGAAACGAGTCTAATGACTCAGGAGAGATAGAAACGGGCAAATGGTGAGAAAATGCCTACCTGAGACTTGCCTGGATCTGAACCTCCCTCTGTAGCTGATTTATATATTTATCTTTCCGGATTTGTTTTTTTAAAGTGTATTTTGATTGTCACGTCCATATTGTTCCCATGTTCCTTGGCCAGATAGACACAGCCAAACGCGCCTTTGCCCAGTATTTGGCCGACTTTGAAATTGTCTATACACCATTCTTTCCTAGAGAACAGACAAAACACAGAGACAGTCATAACCACTGATTGATATTGAGGGCACTGCAGCATTAAACATAGAAACAGAAAAAAAATCCTTCCAAATGATCAGATGTCAGACAATAAGTCCATAAGCCATTAGGAAAACACTCAAGAACATAGATTTAAAAATAAAATGCATTAAACTATAGTAGTCAACATTTGAAGTGGATCAAAAAAGTTCAGAGTTGTCCTAAGACAAAAACAGGTATTGTTTTGAACAACTTTGAAAAAGGTTTTGATCCTAGGGCTGGGTGAAATGGACAAAAAAGAAAAAAAGTCACCACTATATATATATATATATATATATATATATATATATATATATATATATATATATATATATATATATTTGATATCGATAGTTATCACGATACAATGTCAACTTTTTATTTCTCTCAAGTTTAAAGGAAGATTTTTGCTCCAATGGGAAAGTTGTAAAAAAATAGACGATTAATTGTGTTTTTTTTATTTATTATTATTATTTAGTCATTTAGCAGACGCTATTGTCCAAAGCGACTTACAAATGAGGGCAATAGAAGCAATCAAAACCAACAAAAGAGCAACAACATGCAAGTGCTATGACAAGTCTTGGTTAGCCTAACGCAATACACGTAGCAAGGTATTTTTTATTTTTAATAATTTTTTTTTAAAGAAAAACAAGTAGATAGAATAGAAAAAAAGACAGCTAGTGTTAGTTTTTCAAGAAAACCTAGCAGTTACAGAATAAATATGCAGTTGATAGAGGGTCAAGTGTGTGTGTTTTTTTTAAATAAAAAGACAGATAGATAAAATAGAATTAGAATAGAGAGAGCTAGAGTTAGAGGGTCAAACAAAGATGGAAGAGATGTGTTTTTAGCCGTTTCTTGAAGATGGCCAAGGACTCAGCTGCTCGGATTGAGTTGGGCAGGTCATTCCACCAGGAGGGAACAGTTAATGAAAAAGTCTGTGAAAGTGATTTTGTGCCTCTTTGGGATGAACAATAAAGCGTCATTCACTTGCAGAACACAAGCTTCTAGAGGCACATAGGTCTGAAGTATTGAATTTAGGTAAAGAGGTGCACACTCTAAAAAATAAAACATTAGTTCGACATAAAAAAAATGTGTTAACGTTTTCCACTAGAATTTTTAAGTTAAGCCAACTGCTGGCAGAATTACATTAATTCAAAGCAATGTTTTTGAGTATGGTGAAGTAGCTTTTTGGCCACAACAAAACATATTTCTAAGTTACATGAACTTAATAATTGTCAACAAGAATGCAAGTATTTAAGTTGATCCAACATGATATTTTAGGTATGGTATAGTAGGTTTTTGGTCACAATAAAACAAATTTCTAAATAACATGAACTTAATAATTAGTATGATCCCTATATGATCCCTGCAAGAGATTCCTATAATAAGGGCATTTTCCTGTTTCCCAGAAGGCTAAGTCTCTAAAAACTACAACCTTGGTCGTTTTGTTGTAATATAACCTTGAGTACCTTGTGGGTCGGGCTCCTCAATGGTGGTGCCCGCCCACAAAGAAGTCAAGGTTCTAAGACAGTTGGATACTTGATGATCAGACTTTCTTCCAAATGAAATTAAGTTACCATGTGCTGTGTCTGCTCTTGTGTAATGACCTTCAGAAAAAGGATCCCCCAGAAATAAGGTGTAGCTACAGAACCTTGCTGTCTTTGTGAAGCAAGAAGCAGTTAAATGATTATAACACAATCTGAGGAAGATGAGGATGTTGTGTGTGTGTGTTTGTTTGGTGGTTTGAAGGTGGTTGAGTGAAATCAGCTGACAGCAAGGAGATGCAAAATACCTTCTGAAAGGTTGCTAGGACTATTTAGAGGCATGAGGGCGATGTCAAAACCAAGCACCTGGACAGCAGCTAAGGGACTCTTTCCTGGTGCTCAAAAAGAATAGATATTCAGACAGTATTATTCAAATGAGTTAGACCCATTTATGGACAGTAAAAAACAGTAGGACAATTCTTAAACTTTCAAACAGCAATATTTGTAGGCTACATTTTCCTGAGACACAAAACAGCATGCCCTCAGAAACTTATGAGGAACAGTGTAATAAAATGTAGTAAAACCCAGTACATGGATCACCACTCTTTGACTTGAACACATGAAAGTGAATCAAAACAAGAGATGACAGATTGCTGTACATTAAATGTACTAATTTAAACATAAAATGAGCAAAGCTTCTTTCATTCAACTTTTCCAGTACTCTTACATAATCATCTTTATTCTTATCAATATTTGACTATTCACCTTCCAGATTAACGGCAACTAAAGAGGGCACTGCATATGAAGTTCAAAACACACCAATACCCTCAGAACACAGAAGTCATGGGAGAAATTAACCACAGCTCAAATTCCTTAAAAACGTGCAAACAGCAGCATTTGTAGGCTAGACACAAAACATGAACTCAGAAGCTTATGAAGAACAGTGTTTTAAAATTTGGTAAAACCCAATGCATGAAGTGGCACCAGAAATGCAGAAAAAAGAAAAGGTTGTGTGTGTGTGCGTGATGTGAAACTCTCCCTCACGAAAGGTCGATCAAGTCTGCTCTAGAAAATACCAAACTTGAGATTCATTACTTTAGAGCTGGCTTTTTGTCCATCAAGCTCAAGGCATAGCTTCTGAAACACTTCAAAGGTAAATTTCAAGTGCTTGGGATAGGTAAGGTTAAGAGCGTAGATTACTCCCATCAGCAAAGCACAGGATATGGTGACATCAATCCCCTCCAGGATCTTGGATCCCTCAACTATGATGGTTGCACGCCCATCACCAACGATAGCAATCTTCATCACTTGCATTGCAAGGTCTGCGTCGAGCTCCTCCACATCCTTGTAAGAGAAATTAAAAGATGTCAGGATGTATAAAATACATAGCTCAAGCTCATCAGGATGACGTGCATAAGGGAATGCAGGGTGACCATGTACTTCAACGCCTAGCCCACAGGAGACTGGTGCACAAGATTGAAACGGCCATATCTATACCCACGAAGGCTAAAGGGTCCATGTATGTTTTGGTCATTGGATTTTTCGTTCAGGGGCATGTATTAAAAAACAAAACGAGTGTTTATATAATTTTCATTTCAAAGTTGAAAAACTAAAACTGAAATGCAAGGCATTTTCACATATTCTTTACAATGAAATAAATAAAAATTTGATAATGGTTTGACTTTTGTTTTGGAACAGGACCTTTGTAAGTCCCTCCCCCTGCAAAGCCTCTCCTGTCACACTCTCGGAGGGGAGAGCAAGGAAACGAGGAACTTCTTTCAAAGAACATAAACTTTTAATAAACAAACTTAAACAAACCAAAACGCAGGAGACACAGGGACACATTAAGACGATCAGACTAGCCACAGAGGCAGGGAAACACAGGGCTTAAGAAGGCTGGAGTAAACTAGATAATTAACAACACAGGGCTGGGGACTAATCAACTAAAGACACAGGGCTGGGAACTGATAATAACAAATGACAGGAACAGGAACTAACCAACTATGGACACGAGAGGAGGGGAAACACGTGACAAGGGGAACACAGGACTGACATCTCCATGATTCGCCCAAATAAACTACCACTTCCGGTATGAAAATATGCTAAAACGGGTTGTCTTTTGTGTTTGTCTTTAAGTGATTGTATTTTTTTCATTCTACAACCTATAAAAGCAAAATCAATCCATTTTCAAATTTTTGTTCATTTCATTGTAACGTCTAAAATGAAAAATGCTTTGCTTTTAATGTTTTTGTTTTTCAACTTTGAAAAGAAAATCAAATAATAATACTCTAATAATACTCACCCCTGAACGGAAAATCTAATGAACAAAACATACAGACCCTACAGAGACATGCAGTTCAAACAAAATAAAAAAGTACTCAAGTACTTACGCGGTACAGTTTGAAAAGATCCTCCTCCTTCTCTCCAAGATAGACTATGAGGCAGCGAATGGCAATTTCTCTGCGCTTTTCAACTGTGTTGTCCTGATTGATGGAAAAAATAGATACGGTGTTCATTAAAAATCAGATTCAAGTGTGATCAAAATAAGAACAATTTGAAAAAAATTAGTGTTGGTATACAATGGACCTTGTTCGTAGCAGCCATATCGACATTTGACATGAAAACAGTGAGGCAGATTAAAATAAAGGTCTATTCATAATAAAGTTAGTCATTATACCTGCAGAAGCATGTCCTTAATCTGCCTTATCTTCAGGCCTGCAGCTCCTCCTTTTGACTGGGTCAAGGCCATCAGTTTTGGGGTGCATTGGTCAAGCTTGGCCAGAAAGGTCGATTCAAGGCTAACTGTTGTTATCCTCTTGAATTCTTCACATATCTGCAGGGCACACCATTATAAAATACCACAAGAGACATAAGTATGTATAAATGATGCAGAAATAAAATATCTAAATGTGTATTTGTACACATTCAAATGATTTGGGTCTAAATGTATTTATTTCTAAAAAAAAATTTTATTTGACTTCAATTTGTGGACATGTATCCACACTTTATCAATCCACAGTACAAAAATACTGATTTAACAAACATTGTATTATCTCACCTGTGCCTCACTAAAAAGTGCAGGCCAGCGCTTCATGAAGTCACTGATGGCAGGGGCCTCTTTCACTATTTCCTCCCGACGAAGGCTGAACGTTTTGGCCATTTTCTGAGCTACCACCCTGGAGTTGTCCCTTTTCATCACTTCACTCAGGAGCTCGACTCTCTCTTTTTCCAAACTTTCACTACTTTCACCTGGAGCATGAGGGGGTAGGTAGTTCACCTCAGCCTTCTTTGGTTTTTTAACATTCTTTGCCGGATATTGGTCATGTGTTGTTTTCCTCTTCAGTGAGTTTACTTCAACTTCAGGGCAGCCGAGACCTCTAAGCTTGCTTCTGAAATTGTTCATCTTATATTTTAGACGCTGCGCCCATCCATAGGACCCATTGAAGGACCCCGGTTCTTTCAGGCAGGGATGCTTTAGAGTCAGGGCCTCTGCAACCTCACTGATCTGCAGACTTGATGGATAAGCGGTATACTTATAAATAGCTTCTGCTAGTTTTCCAAGGATGTCAGGAAGCAGTGGAATGAAATCTTTTGTAGGGAGAAGAGTCCCATATTTTTGGAAGCGCTCATTGGCTGACTGAATTTGGATCTCTGTGAGGTCAGAAAAGCTTGGAATCGGAAACTGAACAGGCCAGCGCTGGTAACGGTGCCCTTGACTATCTTCAGATGAATAAAGGATCAGTGTGTCATTACTTGACACAGATGAGGTGTCAACAAAGTGCTCTTCAGGGGGATGATCAGTCACATTAGTCACAGAAGTGTCGGTCACATCAGTTAAGGTTAAGGTTACTGTAGGCTCCTGGTCCTGGAGAAACACAATCTTGATTGTGTCCTTGTCCTTAAGGTCAGTTGTAGAAACAAGGGTGAAAAACTCATCACCAAAATCAGCATCTTTATAGTGAAGACAGAAGTCTCTTGCAATGGAAAAGGTATCACGAATGACTGAGTGAAGCTCATCCACCATCTCAGGGATTCCAGATGGTAGTACAACTTTACGGACATCGTGATCTGCAAGGATCACTCGGAGTTGAGCCGATTGTGACATTATGCAACCTGTAGACAAAATGTTTTACATGTTTCTGTAATTCTTAGTAACAGCTAAATGGTGAATAATGTAAAGAGCATATAAAATTTGATCCTTAAGTATGGAAATATCTATAACTATATGTACATATCTATAACTATATTCCATCCTTAAGTATGGAAATATCTATTACTATATGCCATGTCTGAAAATAGTAGGAAGACTGTGAGATGCGAGTTTGTATCATTTCATCTGAAAATCTCCACCAAGTATGGGTACCATCTATGAAACACAAATGCTGCGCTTAAGAGTCATAATGGTTGTTCCACCAAAGATGTAAGAAATTAAGGGGACCATGTCTGATAGCTCAGCTGGCTCTATGACTTTCACTGGACCATTTTTCTCAAGCACATAGCTCCTCAGATGCTCAACTGACCAAGCAGTTATACCTTTCACTATGAATCCAACACTGCCCTTCAAAACCACAATCTGGATCAACTCCCCAAAATCTGGTAGACCACCAGTGGAACCATTAGCCAGGATCATTCCACTAGTGTACTTGGTGCCCCTGTAACACACACTTTTGGCTATCTGGACACATGTCTCACCAGGAAACTTGGCCAGCAGTGCTTCTTGGATATCCTCTCTCAGCATACTAACATCCACTGTAGACAGTGTTGTAGCATGTAGTAAAGGTCTGACAGCTCTGGAATCATGTTGATTATAAGCAAGCAACAACTGATGCTTCATAGCGAGTGACAGCAGAATATTTCTAAAGCTACGAGTATGTCTGACAACACGCTTGAAAAAGCTGTGCTTTGCCTCAAACCGCATTGTCCACAGTGACACCAGAGGACCATAAGCCCTGATAAGTTCTGGATAATGTTCAAGGAAATGGTGTTTTGGGATGAGGCGTTGCTCTGGGAAAACCATGAGAAACCTGTGTTTATGCTCCGATATCTTGCTGTCAAGGAAGCAAATGGTCTCCTCTGTGTGGACTTGGTTTACAACAAGCTCAACAATGTCTCTGAGCACAAGAAGCACTTCCCATGCTGGGTCACCCTCAGGGATTTTCGATCCAACCATAAGTGGCAAGAGTCGCAGCAAAGCCCAGTTCTCGTGGGCATTGCCACCCACACTTTTCCGTTTGGCAATGTTCACAGGGACAGGCTGTGGTGCATCGGTTTTGTCTGACCATTTATAGGGGAACTCTTTGATGCATTTGTTCAGCTCTTCAAGAGTGAAGTATTTGTTGTGAATGAATACTCTTAGGCACAGTGCTATTTCTAGGGGCACTATACCTTCGAAGAGATCATGCAACACATCAGGCGGATATCCAGACAAAACATGAAAATATTTCATTTTTGCTGTCAGTGCACACTGTCTCTTCACTCCATACACATGCATCAAACTATCATTTTCCTGTAAAGTCTGAACATGCAGTGTGTGTTGTTCTTTTGTTCTGGGTGGGAATGCCCCTGTTCTCACTTCACCATCTTGAAATTGTGACTTTTCACCTAGACAAAATCGACAGACGTATGAACTGGAAAAGTTCTGAACAAATCCCCCCATAGAATGGGCACCGAGATTGTCTGCAACCACACTAAACACTGTGCCTTTAACTCTTCTGCCCAGTGCTGGAACATACAGTCCTTCCTCCTCTAAGACCACAAGATCTTTGAGCAGTGGCTCCAACACAACACTGTAACCAAATCTCTTCACATCCTCTGCCCTGCACAGAATTGCTAAGAAGATTGAGTTTAGTTCAGATCTGAGCAATGAGGGGACATCAGCTAACACCCAATACACAGATGTGATTTTGTGTTTTTTCCTGGATGTACCAAGAGGATTGCAAATCTCAAAGTCATCCACATAGAGATTGAGAGCAATTGTAAGGTCACTTTTTGAGAACAGCTCATTGGTTTTGTAAAAGGTGCCGTCATGAAATGACTTGTACACAGTTCTCTGAGCTTCTGCCTCACTCAAGATCAGGTCTAGTATATCTTTCCTGCTAAGAACCTGAAGTAAAGACTTTAGAATGGGGACATACTGGAAGCTGCTCTCTCCACTAAGAATATACTCAATCGATTCCACGACAGAAAAGTGTTCATTAAAATACTTTCTTCTTTTGAAGGCAGAGGAAAGAGAACCACCATCACGGAGGGCAGAGCTAATAGGGTTATCACCACAGATGTCGTTCACCATTTCAGACACAATGGCTTCATCAATTTCACAGTTGTGTCTCTTCAAGCAAGACTGTAAAATGTCTTTCATGATGGGAGCAGAGGCTGAATGAGAAATAAAATGCAACTCCTCTACAAGCTCATCAATGCATCGGTTGGGAACAAGAAAGGAACTCTCTAATTTCAACATCAAATGAGCCAAGCTTCTTTCAATCAACTTTGGCAGTACTTTTACATCATCATCTCTAAACTCAATGTCAGACTGTTCAACTTCCTGATTAACTAAATCACTGCACTGATCTGTTTGCGAAGGGTTTTCATACCTCTTTAAAACGTCATCTTTAAACTCATCTAATGAGTGGGGAGTATGCTTGCGATTTCTATGCGAAGCAAATGTTCCATAAATATTAGTTTTGAAACTGCAATTTTTGAAAACACAGGAGACAGTTTCTTGCTTTTTCAACGAAGGTTGACGAAGGTGTTCAAAAAACTCTTTTTCAGTGGAAAATGTGCCCACATTACAGAACTGGCAACAGAAACTGAGTATTTCAGAGGTTCGCACTCTTGTTGAGTGAGTTGAGTGTTTCCTTGATATATGTGATTTCAGGCTACCCCATGATTTAAATGAACAAAAACAATCTAGGTAAGGACATGGCAGAGGTTGCACACCGGGGATATGACGTAACCTATAATGTTTCAACAACTCGTCTTTAGTAGAGGTTGCAAATTTACAGATTTTGCAAGGCCAATCCATACTTGATGTTTGTGTCTTACTCCATGTTTGTTCACACTTATTTTAGAAGGCTGACCACGTTTCAACTTGAACCCCTTGGTCCACGACACCAGGATACCAGGAGAAGATGAAGGCTTGAGTTTTTGTCCTTGCAAGGCACACAGCAAAGTAACTGAAGACCTAAGTAGGGAAATAACTGAAGTTAAATTATTTTAAACTTGTAAAGCCTGGTGGCCCACCAGTACCAAAGTGTGTTTTTTATGACGGAGCCAATCTTAAAGCAAGCCTTTTAATGCTGCTCACATTTAAAAATAAGATAAATTATAACATGAAAATTTCTTGTAAATTTTGAGGGTGACTGCACTTGCTCATGGAGGATGGATATTTTAGTGCAAACAAAAAATGTAGTTGGAAGCGTAGGCTGCACAAAAAATGGGCATAGTTGCTCACTCAGCGTTGACTACAATTGGGTTTTGGAGAGTGCTGGACCCATCCAATATGGCGGCAAAGCATTTACGCTCTCCAGCACCAAATGTCGTCTCTATGTATATATGATCAGATCACTATGGTAACAGCGTCACCGCCATATTGAATGAATTCTTCACTCTCCAAACCCAATAGACCAATTATAGGTTTGTAAACATTTGGGATGCGCGCGCATCATGGTTGCAGAAAACCCGGGAGAGATAGCCTTTAGGGCTAGAGAATTACAAGGATATGGTACAAAATAATTAGATTTAAAAAGATTACAGATTATATTGATTAGATGTCATTTTCAAAATGTTCTCCGCATATTACAAGAGCTTGTCACCCAGCGATAAGCACTGTTATGCAACGAAATTGACGTTAGATAGTGGGATAGTCTCAGATCCGAAACAGGGATGACGTTTTTGTGGGCGGAGCCTATCTGGTGGTTTTCCAGTGGCAGTCTATGGAGCTATGGAATAAACTAATTTAAAAAAAGGTAAATTTGATTTTAAATTTCAAAATTCTGAGTTTATTTCTCACAATTCCGAGATTATATCTCACAATTCTAATAAGGAAAAACAACTCGACATTCTCTCTTTTCCCCTCGGCTCTTCTGGCTTTTCCCCCTTAGAATTGACAAACTAACTATTTTTGAGTTAAATGGAGTTATAAAGCCCAAATTAGGAGATATAAACTTGCATTTGCGAGGAAAAAAGTCAGAATTGTGAGATAAAATAAATAAACGTTATTTAAAAATGTTAATAGTAATATGTTTAATTAATATGTCATGCTGTAACTGTAGGGCTAATACAATACGTCCCCTATGAGCAGAATATGTGAATATTATGTAGACCTATTGTTTAAATCTAATTTATGCTTTAAAAATAGAGTAATTATAGCAGTTTCATCCATAGTATATCCGTTTAAACGTCTGCATTTAGCTTCAAATGGCGTATTTGATGACAGTATTCTATAAAAATTATTTGCATTCCGATTTTGACATCAAAAGGCACAAAAATATTTTTATTTTACCCGTTTACCTCCACTTGTTACCAGTGTTTTTCTGCAACCACTATGCACGCGCAGCTGCAAGTGACGTAACTGTGATGTCTACTCTGAATTGGTCTATTGGAGTCAACGCTAAGTCAGCAACTATGCTCGTTTTTGTGCAGCCTACGGTTGCAACAACTGGCGTACTATTGAAAACAGATAACGTGGGATTACTATTGACTTTTCTAGCCTACCTGTGTTTGGAAAAATGTTAATAAAGTTTCCTTATTAACCATCAAAAGATGACTCTACTTTTAGAATTTAGTTTACATATCTAAGCACACTGTGCCCTATCATACTAATTAATCCTTTTAACTAATAAGAATTTTTATTTTCCTCCCTATTATATTTATGATGCAAGCAGAATGTAATTACAGATAATTTTAAGAATTTTTTCAATGTATTCCCTTCTATTAAACATGATAAAGGCCTGTACACAAATGAGTCAACAGCATGACAGCGAGGACAATAGACATAATTTATCAAATTTAAGTCAAATTCTTAGTTATTTTAATCGAGTAAAACAACAATAACAAGAAGAACAACAAAAAAATTAGGTGAAATTGCATTAAGTCAAACCTACCTTCAGTGCAATCCAGCTTCACGTACTTCTGCTGTTCGTTTTACTTGATCTGGACCAACATTTCACCTGGAACATGCAAGAGCGTTTGACATTGTAAACCGGTGTAAATGAGGAATACTGTATTGGATGGATGTACGTTACATCGTTTACGTAGTAATATTACAATATACAGACAGCAATAACGTCAGCGTTAGTCACGCTGCAGTCGACTGTAAACTGCACCATACTTTATCTCCAGTGCCGATTAACGTTATTTAACCACACGCTTTTTATTAAGAAAAAGATAAAGAAATGTTTCATATTCGGCGATGGTCCTCACAATAAACAAGTGTGCGTTCGCTCCACAGCATGTAATATTGTAAAATCTGCTATTGAATTAGCACCAAATTATAAATGCTTAAGTATGATTTAATGTAAATTACCTTTCAAACACACTGGAAGATAATGGCGGCATCTTCGTGATTTCAGCAGTGGCAGTGACGAGGCGGGGCGGAGTCTAATTAACGTTACATCTCTATGGAGTTGTTTTAACACTGATGAAATAACTCTGTGAAATAAATCCAACACCAAACGCCATCTTACTCCGAATGTGTTAAAATTACTCTTTGGGTGTTAAAATCAACTCGGAAATGTTTAACACCGAAATTTCAACTCTCCAATTTTTGCTGTGATGGGTTAAAAATCTCCTGCAGATAAGTTCATTAAAGTCGAACAGTAAACGTGAATATAGCTCTCATATATATATATATATATATATATATATATAACAAGAGCCCAATGATTTCTACTATCGCTGAATTAGCGGCTCCGTGTACGTTAAAACCGAACTGCGGTGCACACAAATGCGGGGGCAAGCTAACCGGAGCGTCTCGCCCGCTACCCGGAGAGATAGTATGTTACATCGTTCTTTTAAAGTAGGCTATCACTAACAGAATCCCAAGCTAATGCAAATATGTGTAATTAAGCATAAAATTACTTACCATTCAACACGACCACAACGCTGGATGAGCCTTGAACGTGCTGTTAGACAGGTCCGCTTCAGCAGAAGAGGGAAAATGTGGGCTGTTTACACATCATCAAGTTGTATTTTACATCCACAGAAATTAAAATTAAATTATTTTTTGATTAACGGATCATTTTAAACTCAGACAAGTCATGATTATATATTGAATCAAAAGGCATAATTTGTGTGTCACCTGAGCTCAATAAAATAAAAATTGAAAGTAAAAAGTCTAACAGTATTTATGAACTTGATTTTTCATTTTACAACAACATATATATTTAAGTAATGGCAAAAGGTCCCATTAATTACTTTTTAGAGTGCAGAGCCAGTGGTGGTTTTGTACGCAAATATTAATGCCTTGAATTTTGTGCGAGCAGCTATTGGTAGCCAGTGCAAATTGATGAACAGAGGTGTGACATGCGTTCTTTTAGGCTCATTAAAGATTAACCTTGCAGCAGCATTTTGGATTAATTGTAGAGGTTTGATGGAATTGGCTGGAAGACCTGCCAAGAGAGCATTGCACTAGTCAAGTCTGGACAGAACAAGAGCTTGAACAAGGAGTTGTGTTGTATGTTCCGAAAGAAAGGGCCTGATCTTCCTAATATTGTGTAAAGCAAATCTGTCGGATTTAAACCATAATAAGAAAATTTCTTAGTTCTACATGTTTTAATGAGTAATATTGTTTCAAATCAAGAAACAGGTTTGGTGCTGCCTCAAAAAAAGTTATATTACTACTACTAATAATAATAATAATTATTATTATTATTATATCTCGTAGAAATACACATTGATAGTAGCTTGAGTTAGGCTGCAGATGTTAGATTTCTGTTCATTGTCAAAATCAGTAATATCGGTAAAAATTGTAGCAAGCTCATTTTTAAATGGTGAAATTTAATTATTCTGACTGTTTTGAGTTTTTTATTTTTTTTTTTTTTATTAACCATTGGTCTTCCATAGTGGCATACATTTAAATCATGATAATCACAGTTAAAAACAAATGCAGCACTTCAATACCATGGTAAAAATGTAATATGGTTTCTATGTATTTGTATGAAAAACAGTCTATATACATTTAATATGAATGCATAAACGCTATAGTTTAATGACAAAAAAAATTGTAATTATATTCCATAACTGCTCCTTCAATACATGTCTACATTAACAATATACAACCCCAAATCAGAAAAAGTTGGGACAGTATGGAAAACGCAAATAAAAAAAGAAAGTAGTGATTTCTAAATTTACTTTGACTTGTATTTCATTGCAGACAATATGAACACAAAATATTTCATGTTTTGTCTGGTCAACTTCATGTCATTTGTAAATATACATCCTTTCCTGTCATTCAGACCTGCAACACATTCCAAAAAAAGTTGGGACAGTAAAGCATTTACCACTTTGTAATGTTGCCATTCCTTTTCACAACACTTAAAAGACGTTTAGGGACTGAAGACACCAAGTGATGAAGTGTTTCAGGTGTAATTTTGTCCCTTTCTTCCTGCAAACAAGTCTTAAGGTGGGCAACAGTACAGGGTCTTCTTTGTCGCATTTTGCGCTTCAAAATGCGCCACACATTCTCTATTGGAGACAGGTCGGGACTGCAGGCAGGCCAGTCAAGTACCCGTACCCTCTTCCTCCGCAGCCAGGACTTTGTAATGTGTGCAGAATATGGTTTTGCATTGTCTTGTTGAAATATGCATGGACGTCCCTGGAAAAGATGTCTTCTTGAAGGCAGCATATTGTGCTCCAAAATCTTTATGTACTTTTCAGCATTAATGGTGCCATCACAGAAGTGCAAGTTACCTTTGCCAAGGGCACTGACACAACCCCATACCATGACAGACCCTGGCTTTTGGACTTGTTGTTGCTGGTAACAGTCTGGATGATCCTTTTCTTCTTTGGTCCAGAGCACACGGCGTCCATACCTCCCAAAAAATACCTGAAATACTGATTCATCTGACCTCAGTACACGTTTCCACTGTGTGATGGTCCATCCCAGATGCCTCCGAGCCCAGAGAAGTCGACGGCGCTTCTGGACACTGTTAACATAGGGCTTCCTTTTGGCACAGTACAGTTTTAACTGGCATTTGTGGATGTAACTACGTATTGTGGTACTTGACAAAGGTTTGCCAAAGTAGTCCTGAGCCCATGTGGTGATATCGCTTATAGATGAATGACGATTCTTGATGCAGTGCCGCCTGAGGGATTGGAGATCACGGTTGTTCAGCTTAGGCTTGCGCCCTGGTCCTTTACGCACTGAAATTCCTCCAGATTCCTTGAATCTTTTAATTATGTTATGCACTGTTGAAGGTGAAATATCCAAATCTCTTCCAATCTTTCTTTGAGGAACATTGTTTTTAAACATTTCAATAATTTTCTCACGTATTTGTTGGCAAACTGGCGATCCTCGGCCCATCTTTGCTTCTAAAGGACTAGACCTTTCTTGGATGCTGCTTTTGTACCAAATCATAATTACAATCACCTGTTGACATCAACTGTTTCAAATCACATCATTATTTAACCAATTTACCTCATTACTAGCCCTAAATTGCTCCTGTCCCAACTTTTTTTGGAATGTGTTGCAGATCTGAATGACAGGAAAGGATATATATTTACAAATGACATGAAGTTGACCAGACAAAACATGAAATATTTTGTGTTCATATTGTCTGCAATGAAATACAAGTCAAAGTAAATTTAGAAATCACTACTTTCTTTTTTTATTTGCGTTTTCCATACTTGGATTTGTGATTAACAATAGAGTTTTTGTCTCTCAAATATTACAAGCACACACACACAATTTTTTTTATGACACACATACAAACCGCACTCTGACATCCATACCAACACACCCACACAATTATAGCTGCATTATTTTCCAATTGGCTCTATAACATGCAGAAAACAAGAATAAAGCGAGTATTTGCTTTATAGACCAAACCTGAAAAAAATGGCACCATCTGGTAAAAAAAATAATTTTAAAGCCTTGCCAACAGAATGTAAGCCTGTTAACAAAAGTTGCATCATTTTACAGTTAAACGGCACTGTGATTAAAAATAGCAGTTTTAATGGGTTTCAATGGAGACATTTTTGTCCAAAATGTCCTGAGAGGAACAATTTTGTGTACCTAGTGCAAAACAGATTTATTAAAGGAAATGGAAGTAAAATAGTACAATTTTAACAAAAATACACACCTATGCCAAAATTTATTCAGTTGGCAATAACACAGGCAAAATGATCAAAAAACAAACCGAAAAGGACAAAAATGTCCAAAAGGTTGCACAAGGGTTAAACAGGGATAGCTGGATGCTTTTGTCCATATTAGGGATTTCCTGGTCATAAGGTATTACTTCTATGAGTCTGTCTTTGACTTTCTGCATGAGAGCGCCCTCCGGCTTCGAGTATGAATGAAACAGACACTGCATGAGAGTGTTTAGTGCTCCATGATGTTCACATCTCTTCACTCTGGATATGAATAAAACATCCGGTCATGCACAGACTGTCTTGTCTTTTTGAAATTAAATCTAGATTTATTCACAACGGCCTTCGAAAACCTCTATGTGAATACACTTGCACGAAAAAGGTGCGGGAGACGAATTTACATGTTATTAAAAGTGGAGGGACAAGTATTCCACTTTTATATTTCACATACAGTATATATTCTATGCCCATGTTCGACATATACCTTCATCAGTGTCTTGGCAAATCTACACAATCATTATAAACTGACGTGACAGACCGTGATTAACCTAATTCTTTTGTCTCTATACATAAAGAGACATTTGCATGGATGGGCGAACATAATTGCCTGATATTGTAAATGTGGCCTGTTCTTGATTTCAGCAATTTATATAAAGTTGTTGATATCTGAAACCCATTTCTAAATATCAGAATTACCAAATTAAACATGGTGAATTGCATTTTACAGATATCAGGAATTATCATTTCTCCTAGTGAATTTATATATATAGAATTTATATTTTTACTAGTAACAATTATTGCTATCAAAATTATATTTTACTAATAAGTAGATAACTGATATGTGAACATTTTGATTTTTTTTTACACATTTGAATTAATGGCTATTTAAATTAATATTTTGTTATATAACACTTTGATAGTGTATGGCAAGTTTTGTTTTCACTTCATTTTCTCCATGTTAGAATGAAAGTGCTGCTGAAGTGAACTGACTTTCTTAAAAAAGACGCTTTCATACAGGCTTATCAATCAGTTCATGTGACTGTTACTGTAATAAATCTGTACAGTATCAGGTAATCATTTGCTAATGTGTGTTGGTCAGTGTTTATACTGTCCTACCTTCATGTTTAACCTTTCTGAAGTTTGACAGCAAGTTAAACTCCATCCATTATATAAAGTCGAGAAGTGCCAGTTTCAAGTCCAATATTTATTGCAGCTTGGATGAACTCTACAATGGACCAGAGAGAAACTAAAGGAAAAATCACAATCTCTTATTAGTCTCATGACCAAAACGTTTAAATAACACAAATTATAATATACAGGTTACAAGAATGATGGCAATCTCACACATATATGCATATCAAACTGGATTTCCAAGAATATTTAAGATCTGCACCAAAAAGCTCCAGACAAAATGCCACGTATACAAATGACAACATCTTAATTATTTTACACATTAATATAAAAAATATATGTATCGCCCAAAACAAATAGAAGAAGAAACTTACAGCTATTGCTCTTCAAAACTCTTCAAAGCAAGGATTAAATGAGGATTACCAAAATCATATAACAGAGAATGAGAATTTTAAATGAGAATAAACAATTTTGTTTAATTGGTATTTACAGAGTGTTGGTGTGCAGAACACACACAGCTTTACTGCCTGAATTAATTATTGTTGGCTTTATTAATTTTTATAGTGTTTATTATTATTATTATTATACATAACTGAAAATATGATTAAAATTTTAAAATGGCCTTGAAGTTGTCTTATTCTTTTTTTAAATTTTCATGGGATGTAAATTCAATTAAACATTGACTAACAAAATTATTTGAAATATAAACATCCTGGCTAGTTTGCCTTTTGTCCTAAAATTAAAGTAAAAAAAACAAAAACAAAATATCATATAGACCTACATTAATTAACATTTTGGCTCATGTATAAAGAAAAAATATTGATTAAATACGGTATGGTCTAAATAATCTGTTTACTTCCCATGAAAGTTGTCTTTAGAAAATAAATATTCCATAAATATAATTTAAGGAAAACGTATAAATTTGGCTGTAACAAATCAAGTTTTTTTATTTAATTTTTTTTAAGTTGGTCCAAAGTATTACTTTTATCTGAGTTTAGGTCAGCTGAAAAAAATGAGATTGAGTCAATAATTAAAGTGTACAAGCAATAGGGATAACCTCACCCTGGAGAGGATTGTGAAACAAAACCCATTCAAAAATGTGGGGGAGATTCACAAAGAGTGGACTGCAGCTGGAGTCAGTGCTTCAAGAACCACTACGCACAGACGTATGCAAGACATGGGTTTCAGCTGTCACATTCCTTGTGTCAAGCCACTCTTGAACAACAGACAGCGTCAGAAGCGTCTCGCCTGGGCTAAAGACAAAAAGGACTGGACTGCTGCTGAGTGGTCCAAAGTAATGTTCTCTGATGAAAGTAAATTTTGCATTTCCTTTGGAAATCAGGGTCCCAGAGTCTGGGGGAAGAGAGGAGAGGCACAGAATCCACGTTGCTTGAGGTCCAGTGTAAAGTTTCCACAGTCAGTGATGGTTTGGGGTGCCATGTCATCTGCTGGTGTTGGTCCACTGTGTTTTCTGAGGTCCAAGGTCAACACAGCCGTATACCAGGAAGTTTTAGAGCACTTCATGCTTCCTGCTGCTGACCAACTTTATGGAGATGCAGATTTCATTTTCCAACAGGACTTGGCACCTGCACACAGTGCCAAAGCTACCAGTACCTGGTTTAAGGACCATGGTATCCCTGTTCTTAATTGGCCAGCAAACTCGCCTGACCTTAACCTCCATAGAAAATCTATGGGGTATTGTGAAGAGAAAGATGCGATATGCCAGACCCAACAATGCAGAAGAGCCAAAGGCCACTATCAGAGCAACCTGGGCTCTCATAACACCTGAGCAGTGCCACAGACTGATCGACTCCATGCCACGCCGCATTGCTGCAGTAATTCAGGCAAAAGGAGCCCCAACTAAGTATTGAGTGCTCTACATGCTCATACTTTTCATGTTCATACTTTTCAGTTGGCCAAGATTTCTAAAAATCCTTTCTTTGTATTGGTCTTAAGTAATATTCTAATAAAATTTGGGGTTTTCATTAGTTGTCAGTAAAAATCATCAAAATTAAAAGAAATAAACACTTGAAATATATCAGTCTGTGTGGAATGAATGTATACATTATACAAGTTTCACTTTTTGAATGGAATTAGTGAAATAAATCAACTTTTTGATGATATTCTAATTATATGACCAGCTCCTGTGTATATATATATATATATATATATAATATATATATATATATATATTATATATATATATATATATATGTATATATATATATACAGGGGTTAAATTGGATTTGTTATGTGGGGGGCTCTATGGTATCGGGCTTATATATATATATACACACACACACACACACACACATGTGGTCAGAATTGTTGGTAGCCTTGGTAAATATAATCAAAGAAGGCTGTGAAAATAAATCTGCATTAATCCTTTCGATCTATTATTAAAAAAATTATTTGGATAATAATAACCTTTCTTTGGATAATAAGAATTTAAAATGGGGGTGAAATATCATTATGAAATAAATGTTTTTTTCTCAAATACATGTTGGACACAATTACTGGTACCCCTAGAAATTCTTTTGAGTAAAATATCTCTGAAGTATATTCCCATTCATATTTACAATTTTGAGCACTCCAGGGTGATTATGAACATGAAATTATCCAGCCATGGCTTCCTGTTTCACAGAAATATAAATAGGAGGGAAAACAAAGCCCAAATTCCCTTAATCATCCATCACAATGAGAAAAACCAAAGAATATATTTCTGATGTGCAGCAAAAGGTAACTGAGCTTCACAAATTAGTGAAGTGGCTTTAAGAAAAGAGCTAGAGCATTGAAAATTCCCATTTCCACCATCAGGGCAATAATTAAGAATTTCCAATCAACAGAAAATGTTATGAATCTGCTTGGAAGAGGACATGTCTATATCGTCCTAATGCACGGTGAGGAGGAGAGTTTGAATGACTAAAGACTCTCCAAGGACCACAGCTGGAGAACTGCAGAGATTAGTAGAGTCTCGGGGTCAGAAAACCTTAAAAAATAAATAAAAATCAAACAGCACCTACATCACCACATGTTGTTTGGGAGGGTTTCAAGAAAAATTCTCCTAGCTCATCCAAAAACAATCTCCAGCATATTCAGTTATCAGACACGACTGGAACTTCAAATGGGACTGGCTTCTATGGTCAGATGAAACAAAATAAATTAGCTTTTTAGCAGCAAACACTCAAGATGGGTTTGGTGCACACAGGAATAAAAAGTACCCCACGAGTACAATGAAATATACTGCTGTATTTTGATGTTGTGGGCCTATATTTCTGCTGGAGGTCCTGGACATCTTGTTTAGACACATGGCATAATGGATTCTATCAAATACCAACAGATAAAAAATCAATAAGTGACTGACTCTGTTAGAAATCTTATAATGGGCCATGTTTGGATCTTCCAACCGGACAATAATCCAAACGCAAACCTCAAAAACGACACACAAATGGGTCACTGAGCACAAAACCAAGCTTCTGCTGGCCATTCCAGTCCTCTGACCTGAACCCTGTAGAAAATGAGTGAGGTGAACTGAAGAGAAGAAGCTGTGAATCTGAAGGATCTGGAGTGATTCTGAATGAAGGAATGGTCTCTGATCTCTTGTCAGGTGTTCTCTAACCTCATCAGGCATTATAGTAGAACATTTAGAGCTGTTAAACTGGCAAATGGAGGTTTCAAAAAGTATTGAATAAAAGCGTCCCGTTAATTGTGGCCAATGTGTATTAGTGAAAAACATTTAAGTCTGCAGTAATAAGACATATTTGGCTCATACACTGATATATTTTTTTTTTGTTGAGGGCCCAGCAAATGAGATCTCTACAGAAAGTGGCACATCTTCTTCATTTGCCATGCATTGCCTTTCGATGCATGCATCTTTCCTACTTTCTCTCCAAACCATTTATCTTTCACCATCTCTGTTAGGGTTTCCTCTTTGAGATGAACAGAATTGCCATCATCTTTGGGGCAGAAAGATAAGGACATGAGATGGCAGCACTCAAATGGCTTCAAGCCACTCCATTGTCAAATTCAGCATTAGCATTACATTGGTCTAGCACACACATCACTTTGTCGTTTACACCCCAAATCCTTTTTTGAACATGGATGGGTACTGATGATGAACAAAGATTTTGCCACTGCAAAAATTCCATGCTTACTGTCAATGCACTGGCAAAGTAAATGTCGTTCAAATGTGATGGCCTCTTTAACCTTGGTGTGCTTTCTTCTAATGTGAACACGCAAGTTCTTTTTATTTAATTCCATATCACAGTAATCACATCTGATTCTGTTCTTCGCTTGAGGATGATTTACTGTTGGTTGCTCTGGTGGAACATGGACAGAGGAAATAGTCGGAGATGGAAATACTTTTGTGGATGCAGAAAGAGAAAATGGAGCTTCGGAAAGAGGGCAAGTTGTCCCTGGCTGCAAAGGTTGACATAAGGGACATGTCCAAGACTGTGTCGTTGGTGCAGACTGAAACACTGACGTAACTGGAGATGAAGACGTACGGATAGACATGGGGCATGACAGTGGAGGCACCTGTGTAATGACATGAGAAGTCTGTGCCGAAATAGTAGGAAGTGGAGCAGTGGCTGCTGGGCTATGCAGGAGTGGAGATTTAAGCTTCCTGGCCAGGAAACCCAACTTTTTTTTACATTTTTGAATATGAGTAATTAACTGCACTTTTCTTATTACTTTATTTCTTCTTATTATTAAAATGTGCATTTTCTCTACAGTGTAAATTGCACTTAATCACAAAATCTGAAAAAAGTAAAAGCATTTATAATCTGATCAAATTTTATTAAGCAACATAATATTAGTAGAGGTGAAATTATACTCACCATCATGGTGTACTGCCAATTTTAGAAGATTCTTTACATGGTTATTAATGGACAGTTGTGATGTGGACAGCTTCCACCGTATATACAGCCCACAGCGTCCCTACGCAGGTGTGTAGGGGCGGAGCTCCACCTCGGAAAAACGTAACAAACCAAATCAGGACAAAAGGGAAAAGAAAACCAACAGTAAATCAAGTATGTGACAGTAGCCTTTGTGAATTCACATTTCTTAAGGTTTAACGTCAGAGATGCAGCAGCTAACCGGTGAAACACATTGTGTTTCGAAATATATTACGAAGTTAGATCTGCTGAAATGTTATTGGCAGGTGCCTCTAACCGAGCGTGCTTCTAACATTTCTGCCTTCGTAACCCCCGATGCTTCCTACAGTATACGCGGATGGCGTTTGGCCTTCGAAATGCACCAGCGACATTTCAGCAGTTGATGTCCATGGTTTTAGTCAAAGTTCCTAACTGTAATGTATATCTTGATGATGTAGTTATTTATTCGTCCACATGGGCTGAACATATGTCAACTTTAAAGGCCAAATGACTGTTTGGAAATGTAAACTGATACTTCCTACTGACAGACTACAGCAAAAGAAAGAAATAACTGACTTAAAACCAATTTTTAGCTGCTGAAAATACTAATATTTATATTATTTATATTACAACTGTTATTACTTGCATACCTGTACATGAACTGCATCCACTTGCTGAAGGAGACATTTGATCCACTGAAGATTGATTTGTGCCTGAGAGAAATTTGTCTTGCCCTTCCCTCATGAACAATTTGTCGACAAATCCTATTGTAAAAAAAACAAAAACATGTAGATTTATTTTACAATATATATATATATTTTTTTTAACAATATTTATATATATACTGTATATATATATATATATATATATAATATATACATACACACACACACACCACACGTCTGTGTGTTTATTTCTTACCAAGCATATTGATCTCCACTGTTCGTCCTTTTCTTCATTTTCATCTTCCGATGGCATATTCTGCATTTAATTTTTTGTTTTTAGCAGTTTCCTTCTCTGAAGCCACTTAATAAGCTTCAGGGTTTTCTTTATAGAGCTGGGCTCATTAATAATCTTCTTTAGCTGGGTAAATCTCATTTTTTTTTTTTTTTATTAAACAATTACTTTAGATAGTAATGATTGTAGAGTGACAGCTAGTTTGTGATCTGATGGGCGTGAGAAATTGCGCTCCCGCTTTCATACGCAATCAAAAATTTGCCACCGCTTACACTGCGTTCAGAGGTTTGGGTTCAGTTAGATTTTTAATGTTTTTTTTAAAGATGTTTCTGCTCATCAAGGCTGCATTCATGCGATTGAAAAAAACAGTAATATTGTGAAATATTATTACAATTTAAAATAATGGTGTTCTATTTTAATATACTTTAAAATATAATTTATTCCTCTCATCAAAGCAAAATTTTCATCAGTCATTACTCTAGTCCAGTGGTTTTCAAACCTGGTCCTGGGGACTCACTGCTCTGCACATTTTGTATGTCTCCCTTATCTGACACACTCAAGTCAGTTCATGGATCTCTCTCCTAATGAGCTAATGATCTGAATCAGGTGTTTTAAATAAGGGAGATATACAAAATGTGCACCGCTCTAGTCTTCAGTGTCACATGATCCTTCATCAGTCTTAAATAATACATTGATTTATTATCAGATTTTGCTGCTTTTTTTCTGAATTCTTTGAATAAAAAGTTTAAAAGAACAATTTATTCAAAGTAGAATTCCTTTGTAATAATACACATGGACATTTCGATTCTTTGGACAGCCCTATGGCCATTCAAAGGTTTTTAAGTTAATACATTTTCTTAAAAAAATACTTTTTTTAGCAAGGATGTGCTAAATTGATAAGAAGTGATAGTAAAGACTTATATTGTTAGAAAAGATTGCTTTTTTGAATAAACGCCGTTCTTTTTAACTTATTATTCATCAAAGAATCCTGAAGGATTCTGATTCTGAAGGATCATGTGACACTGAAGACTAATGATGCTGAAAATTCAGCTTTGCGTTAAAGGAACAAATAAATATAAAAAAATAATTAAAATTGAAAACCATTATTTTAAATCGTAATAATATTTCACAATATTACTGTTTTTCTGTATTTTCGATCAAATGAATGCAGCCTATATGAGCATAAGAGACTTATATAAAAACATTAAAAATCGTACTGATCCCAAACTTTTGAACGGTAGTATATGTCTGCTGTATAGGCCTAGTTGTTTCTCTCTTGGCTGGTTCTTCCTGCATGATGTCACATTGTGTGCGTGCCATAACAATTGCATTGGGGATTTAGAGGAATAACCTGGTAGACTTAACTAAATAAGAGGGTGACTTAAGCAGCTTTTACTACATTAAATCATAACTTCATAAGGTACCAGTTACTTTATTATGTAATCGTACATAAACTACAGAAACTACCCTTAAGAGAAGTATT
>JALXFT010001706.1:0-122500 GCA_023376895.1 Aspiorhynchus laticeps
TCTCCAACACTGTGAACGAGCAGATATTATAAACTAGCATACCACATGTGTTTTGTTCAACCCTGAAATTGTAACAGTTTATGCAGTAAAACTGTTTCGAGGGCATAACATTTAGTAGTAGTGTGCAAGAAACAATGTGAAGATAAGCCTTCATTAATCAATCATTTGTTCCTGTTACCATATTTTGTGTGAAAGAAATAAAAGTTGTTGGTGTTTTACTGCTGCTAGTTTTCATTTCATCTGGAAACTGCAGTCAATTCCATGTATTGCATGCATTTTTGTAGTTTTGCATAAACGTAGGTACAGTAGATGCAAGATTTTCCAATGAGCCAGGGTTGATTTTGGTGCAGTTACATCAGTATGTTATTATTCTTATTATTATTACACTCTAAAAAATGCTGGGTTAAATAGGGACAAACCCAGCGATTGGGTTGTTTTCACCCAGCAGTTGGGTTAACTGTTTAACTGTTCTCTATTGGGCAGTAACCAACCGCTGGATCAAAAACAACCCAATCACTGGGTTTGTCCATATTTTACCCAGCGCTGGGTTGAATTTAACCTAGCATTTTTTAGAGTGTATTATTATTATTATGTGTGAAAAGAATGTTACTTTCAATTCCCTTTCATCTATTTTCAAAGGTATCTTCTGTCTCTTCTCAAAGTGAACATTCAGCCTCTTCATGAATGCATATTCAAGCTGTGTCAAGCACAATTTGTCGCAGAAATGTTTTTCCACCGGATTTGCATTAGTCAGTGTTGTTTAATGTTAATGCTTCTTGATATTGCCTTCACAGCAATGTCCTTGTCCTTTGTGACAACACTGAATGCCACCCGTGAAATCCAGAATAAATTTATCACATACATGACGCTGCATACATGTATTATGAATGCTTTTCACTCGCATGGTGAAATTCAAGTTTATGTTACATCTTAAATCTTTTCTGAACATCTGTCCACTTTTTATGACAACATAAGTGTTTATGTATTTATTTGACATAACATTTACAAAATTTGAAGTAATTTTCAAAAGAATCAATATGAACAAATATTCCATTAAAAATAAGCAGATTACATTATCAGCATCTTGAATCTGTTTTCCTATTATAGTTTTACAAATAATGAAATTCTTAAAAACACAAATATAAAAGTAAAAAAGGCAACAGCAATGCACTCAGTGACTGGATATGTCTGTGTGCACCAAAATTTGCGAGGTTTGTGAAATTGAATGTTTATTAGATATTTAATGACTTGTTTAAATAATGTAAATATTCTTATCACTGTCAAAATAAATAAAAGTCCGTGCTTCTGATACTCATCGGCCACAGAGAAAAAAATGATGCTGATAATTTAACAAAATACCCAATACTAAGAAAGATTTTTAATAGGAAATCATTTATGTATTTGTTATAGTTTGTTTACTTTCCATAACTAAAAATATTCATGTTAACTCTAGTGGACACCATGCATCAAAAAGTGTATTTGTTTAATGGACATGTCAGTGTGAATTTCCATTCAGCTCGACTGTGACTATTTACATTGAAATAGTAACGCAAGATATTTAAATTAAACGTGTATAATTATGAAACATATTGGGAACATGATCCAACAGGTCTTTATCACATTTACTTCCATTCATATTCATTGGCTATACGTATATACGTTAATCTAGCTGTTCAGGTAATTATAGCGGTCTCTTTCTGTTGACTTTGGGGTTCATAATATGCAAGACTTGTATTGCTGTGTGATTATACTGTAATTGATAGTCAATCTTGAGTTAATGAATTTAATAGTGAATTCTTGACCTTTTCCTCCATATGATTTGTGAACATCTGTTTCTTTCTCTGTCACGGTTTGTTGTGGCAGCATGTGTTCAGCATAATCTGCTCACATTTGTATTGTTCTGTAGATTGTCACAGCTTGTGCTGCAATGCACACACACACACACACACACACACACACACACTGATGTTGTACTGTACTGTACATGCTGCCATGAATATATTACAGTAGTTTGAGTGCAGTAAAGTGAAATCTAAGTCTAAAGATGCAATCTGTATATACATAAACACATACATTTAAAAGCCTCAGAAGACAGTATTAATTTTATGGTTAGAATTTGATAAGAAGGACACTGTTGGATCTTTACCCTGTTGGATTTTATTTTGCCATAATGTTAGGATGGCTGTAATTTATCCTATATCCTATCCTGGAATAGCCTTATTTCAGCTATTATCAGTTGACTGAAAATGAAATGTATGAGTATTTCAGAAACAATAAGAAGAAATGAGAAGATTTCTCTGCCGAAGCATCCATTTAAAATCAGAAATGCGAGTTCGGTGAGGCTGTGGAAGCCATTTATTTTACAGTAATGACTCTCCTCAGCAAGGTCAGCTGATGTTGATTTCAGAGCACAACTGCATTATGAAAGCGTCCAGTGCTGGACCTTAGTTTTGCACTAAAATATATGCTTAAAGGAATAGTTCACCCAAAAATAAAAATTTGGTGAAAATGTACTCATTTAACATTAAATGACTTGCTCGCCAATGGATCCTCTGCAGTGAATGGGTGTGCCGTCAGAATGAGAGTCCAAACAGCTGATAAAAACATCACAGTAATACACAAGTCCATCAGTTAATGATTTGTGAAGTTAAATGCTGTGTGTTTTTAAGAAACAAATCCATCATTAAGGCATTTTAACTTTAAAACCGCCACTTCTGGCCAAAATGACCAAAAAGTCCATGATCTTCTGTTTTCCTCTCACATCAAAATCCAGTGACATGCAGTATTATTTGTTTTGAGCTGTTTTCACTTGTAAACAGTGCTTGATCTGTGCAGATTTCTCTCCTGATTCAGACAAGATGACCTTTTCACTGAAGAAAGCAATATGATGGATTGTGGACTTGTGTTTTAGCGGAAATAGATTTGTTTCTTTCAAACATGCAGCTTTTCACTTTACAAGACATTAATGATGGACTGGAGTGGTGTGGATTGTTTATGGATTATTGTGATGTTTTTATCAGCTGTTTGGGCTCTCATTCTGACGGCACCCATTCACTGCTGAGGATCCAATGGTGAATAAGTGATGCAAAGCTAAATTTCTCCAAATTTGCTCCGATAAAGAAACAAAAATATTTATTATATCAGATGGCCTGAGGGTGAGTAATTTTTCAGCGAATTTTCCTTTTTATGCAAATCATCCCTTTAATACAGATTTTCCAATAAGAAATAATATAGCCCCCTATAGACCTTGAACACACGATCTGATGCATTGGGCATCTGTATTACTAAGGGACAGTTTGTCAAAATCAGACTTTTGAGAAACTAATGTCTTTTACAGATTCAATTTAAATGCAGAGTAATGCCAATAATATGGGTGTAGTCGGTCTCACTACATTAGGGACTAATGAGCTCAAGGCTTACGAACGGGAGGATCGTCTTTTCTGAAACACTGCATAACGGCACCAGCCCATGTTCCTGCAGTAAATTACTTCACAACTGAAATACCAGTTTACTTTCTTGTATTTATTTGTCTTTTATATCCTCTGTGTGCTGATTTAAGCTGTACAGTGAATCTATAATTGATTTCTTTATCGACCACAAAGAGTATCAGTTTTTTAATTATCTTGTTCATTCACCATGAAATGGCCTATTTTATGCAAACCTTTATGTTTGAGTGAAGTTAACAAGCCTTCTTTAGCGCCGCTAGATAATTTAATTATACCTGACGTGCCCCACACTTCAAACAGAGACTCGATGAATGAGAGAACATGGCGTCAGCTGCGTTCACGCTGATTTTTAAACAAGGACAGATACATCACCAACAAAGACATCAGAGGTCGGAGATCGATGTGTAAAACCTCATTACATGAGGCGGATTGCTGATTACATTTTTGACATTGAAGGGTCACCCTTGGTCACTGTGTTTTGTGGGGGATACATCTCCATGGTGACTCTACAGAGCCGCACTTGCTAGCAAGGAATTCGCAGCTTTGCTTGACTGCTTAATAATGAGAATTACAGCCATAGATCTCAATGACAGATGCACTGCACCAGAAAGACTGCAGGAATAGAGTCTCTCGCACCCATATTTCTTATTCGCAAAGAAATATCCTCAAAAGAGCTGGGCAGCCATTGTAAAACATAGCGTTTCTGGTGACAAAGGCAAGGACTAGGACAAAGAGACGTTTTTAACTATGACTAACTGTTGTGCCTCAGAAGCCTGTGTGCATACATTGTAAATGTTGCTGAATTTGCAGTATTTACTGGCTACTTGTTGCTTTACCATCATCTACAAGTGGCAATTATATACTGTGAGCAGGACCGTGAAAATACTGTAATGTGGAATCACTATGATAAGCTGTGTCTGCACAACAGTCGAATATTTATAGATGAACGCTAATAGTATTGCAGCGCTGCAGCCAGTCGGTCTTCTCTGAGCAAACTAAAGACTCCCACATGGAAATCAGGGAGGATCATTTGTACAATGCTCCTTTTATTCCTATTTCTGACATTTTTCGCAACTTTATTTCTTGTAATTGTGACTTTATGTCTCCCAATTGTGACCTAATACAGTTTACAACTTTATATCTTACAATGTGACTTTATATTTCAAAATGTGACTTTATGTCTGGTAATTGAGACTTAAGTCGTTGGGGTATATTTGTAGCAATAGCCATAAATACATTGTATGGGTCAAAATTATTGATTTTTCTTTTATGCCAAAGATCATTAGGATATTAAGTAAAGATCATATTCCATGAAGATATTTTGTAAATTTCCTACTGTAAATATATCAAAACTTAATTTTTGATTAGTAATATGCATTGCTAAGAACTTCATTTGGACAACTTTAAAGGTGATTTTCTCAATATTTAGATTTTTTTGTACCCTCAGATTCCAGATTTCAAATAGTTGCATCTCGGCCAAATCTTGTCCTATAATAACAAACCATCCATCAATGGAAAGCTTATTTATTCAGCTTGAATAAGATATATTGCAACTTTATATCTTCCGGAGCGACTTTGACTCAAATTGTGATCTCATAATTGAGAATATTTCTTGTGCTTTTTTTTTTTTTTTTTTCTATCTATCAGGTATGACTTTTTTCACAATTGTAACATCTCATAATCTGACTTTATATCTCACAATGTGACTCTTTCTAATTTTAAGACGTATCTCACAATTACTTATTTATTTTTTTTTTACTCTGTGGTAGAAACAGGCTTCTACAGCATGTGATAACGTGTGCTATGGAGTTTATTCAATTCTCCCAGTATACTCACAGTGGAACGTGTGCTCATTTGCAGTGAATTTGATTTTGTTAGGGGGGGAAAGGGTATTATAATTGAACAGGGTGCAAGTTAATCCCTATATTGGAGATTTCAAATGAAACACAACTATTTACAACAGAGTTACATCAACAGAAGCACTACCCACAGCTCTATTAATACTAAATAACATCTATTTATAAATCCTCATACGTCCCCATGCTTTGCCCAAACATACCTAATTACATTTTTCTAGCGCAAGAGCTTATGGGTATTCCTGCGTTTTGGGATCCCACAATGCATTTTACAGTAATTTGTTTTGAGGACAATATGACCTAGCCTGCAGCGATTTCAAAGCACATTTCTGACTGTAGTATTTGATTGTAAAAATCAACAACATCATCTCTGTTTCTTTTACTGTAAGAATCTATTATAAACAAGATCTACTGAGCAGAAACTGAATGCTTTTATCAACATTAGTGGTCTCATTGATGATCTCATACATCTCGAAGTGCTGAGCTGCGTCAGCCTCACTAATTACACACTCTACTTGCTTTTTTTCCCAATTACTGCACTTTCATTGTGATAATGGCACACATATATTTTAACGCCATCTGGGGGGAAAAAAAAGAACAATCGTTAGCTAAAGTCTACCGTACTTGTTACAAAGCTTCAAAACAGCTAATGCTTAGCTGGAAGCAATGCATCTAAACAAGCTCATCCTGTGTTAATTGCCACCCAGATAATAGCAGCTTTTCTATTGCTTTGGCAAAGAGAGATATTTCAGTAAAGATATTTTTACTTGCCAAAACAATGATAAAATAACAGTGAGAAGCTTCTATTAAGCTAAATTAGGCATTTTGCTCCTGGATGCTGGTTGTCATTTGGTGTGATGGAAGCATAAGTGAACATTAAAATGGATTTTACAGAAGTGACAGGGTGAACTGTCATGTTATAGCTAAAAATATTTCTCCCTTTGACCACGCAGTTCTCTCAAGTGCTCTCAAGTGTTGGATTTGGTCACCTTCGCTAATAAAGGTCTATGATGTCATTGGTACAACATGCCTTTCTTTTAATTTTTTTTTTTTTTCACTCTGTCAGGTCCCCTGAATGAATACAGCTTAAAGGGATAGTTCACTTTGAAATTAAAATTTGGTATCTATCAGCTTACCCCAAGGGCATCCAAGATGTAGGTGTCTTTTTTTCTTCAGTAGATCCAATTTTGATGTTTTTAGGTCAAACCGTTCTAGTCTGTCAGTCATATAATGGCAGGTATAGGTCACTGTCTCTATAAGAGGGAAAAAGATCATGCACAGAGAAATCCAAATTAAACAATTCCCCATCGTAACTACACATTGATGGCCTAAGACACGAAACGAGCGGTTTGTGTGAGAAAACGAACAGTATTTATATCGTTTTTTACCTCTTGTACACAACCATGTCCAAGTGATCTGAGTGCACACACACATCCGGTGTGTGACGTGTGTGTGCGCGCGCTCTGGCTCACGCTGCATTCACACGGGGCGTCGGCGTCAACGCTTGACGGAGGGCGTGTCTGAAGCGTGGTGCTGATGCAACTTTTCAAGCGCCAACGGAGGCGTCAGCCAATCAGATCGCCTCATGCAAATACCCAATCCGTTCATGCAACACCAGAGAAGTATGTGATTGGTTTGTTGTAACTATGACGGCGCGTCCGCACCATGCTTCAGACACGCCCTCCATCAAGCGTTGACGCCGACGCCCCGTGTGAATGCAGCGTGTCTTAGGCCATCAATGTGTCGTTACGATGGGGAATTGTTTAATTTGGATTTCTCTGTGCATGTTCTTTTTCCCTCTTATAGAGACAGTGACCTATACATCAAAAAACATCAAAATTGGATCTACTGAAGAAAAAAAGACACCTACATCTTGGATGCCCTTGGGGTAAGCTGATAGATACCAAATTTTAATTTCAAAGTGAACTATCCCTTAAAGTATAACTGGTTCATAAGGAGCCTTGCTCCTCTTTAGTGACATTGAACACTTAGAGGCAGATAAATCTTTTATATTTAACATATATTTTCTCTAAAAATTATATAGGTTAGACCCTATGACTTTTGCAATGCAGAAAACATGGACAGAATCCAGGCATATGAGATGTGGAATCCAGGCATAAAAATGGAATTTACTGTATACCACAATGTCATGGAATTCAGTAAATTTTTGAAAAAAAATAATAAAAATAAGGCTGTAAAATTAACCAAATTCAAATCGCCATGTAAACTAGCATTAGTGATTAATAAACTTAATTTAAATTTAAACCTGTAATTTGCTTATTCTTTGTATCTCTGAGCAGTTTTGTCTACTTCACATGCTAGAATAATAACAGCATTGATTTCAAATCCTTATTATTATTATTATTATATATATTAATCAAGTGATTTTTGCATCCATGTTTTAATATGTACAATAAAGTTGTTGTGCAGCACTTTATTTTACTTTTTACAAATGAATTGTGATAATTTCATTTCATTACATTTTAAAAGATTAATTAAAATAATTATTAATTATGAATATTTTAAACATAAAACACATCATTTGGAAAAAAAAAATTGGGGAAATTTATTGAATTGATTTTATAGGGCCTAATATATTAAATTTCCTTTGTAATGAGATACAGTTTTACCTCACTAGCTATGTTTCCATCCACCTATTTTTAAGCAAATTATGGGATATAGCATTAAAAAAATGCTGGATGGAAACAGTAACGTGCATAAATTAAAACAAATGTGCAGGAAAACTTGGCTGAATTAAATCAGATAATAAACTGTGTCACACGATTGCGTTATCAGACATCAGTCATCTGAACACAAGATAAAATGACCGTGTTTATTGTGTTACTTCTGCGCTCTGAGGCGCAAGTCATTTATTACAGTACATGCAAAAAAAGACCCACAGTAGCTTCTCCTATTGCAGCAACTGCCATTTTTCTTAGTGATATTTGGCACCATTTTAACAGGAACTTAGTATTTTGTTCTCTTCAACTCACTGGATGGAAATGGTGCTAATGACCACCAGTCGTCTCACCACTCAAGTCAACTTTCATTTTACATGCTAATAAAGCTATATTGAGCTTGCCAAGGTGCTTTCTGTTCAAATGCTTATCTGTGTTTGAGCTCTAACCATGAGGTAAAACATAAGTCTCAGGAGACATTCATAGTAAGCTCTGCTCTGTGCACAATGGAGCTAAACTGCACCCCCACAGCTCCGTGCTTAATTTAGGAAGCTATTTGAATTGAAAAATAGACCTCCTATGAAGATCTGCAAAACCAAACCAGTGTTTCTCAGCATGGCTATAAAAACATCATCAAGTGGCAAAAAATGGCATTAGGGGAATAGATAATGGCAATAATCATATTAGACGTTTACCCGTGAGGCACAGTGTGGGGAGATATTTCACATCAAGCGTCGAACAGCAGGAAACACATTAACAATCTGTCAATTTTGACGAGTGGAGTAAGTTACGTAAGATCATTTCTTACTACATGACTCCCTGATGAATTTCTCTGGTTATTAAGGCTGATTGCTGTAAAGAAGAGAAGCATGAATGACTGTGATGCTGTTGTACTAACAAATGATGCTGCCATTTGCTTAATATAATGCAGAATATATTAAACAGGCTGTTGAAAGTTTAACCGAATTGTGGAATATTTCATAAAATTGGTTGATCTTTGTTTTATCTGTGATTATATAGTTAATCAACTGTGATCAGTAATGAACTGTAGACTGAAACACTCATATGTTTTATTCTAATTTTTTATTAAAACATTATTTTAAAAAACTACACCAATTTTTTTTCTGTCTCCCGGAAATAGCCTACGAATTTCGACAATGCTCACTTCTCTGGTTTGTAACTAGAGCCTCCACTTAGATTCATTGGATCAAAATGTCTTTCACGTTAAATGAGATTACATTTCCATCATTTAATGCCCAAGACATTGCAGATTTAAAAAGCCTTTCATCAATACAATCAGCATTGGTTTCTTTGGCTTTGAACAGGCAGAACTGCAGTCTGCAGACAGCTCTCACTATCATTTTGTGTGATCACGATTCCTTTGGGCCCTGAAGCCCCCGGGCAGAGTGATGCTGGTACAAATTGTACTTGAAGAAGCCTCTGTGCAATTTAAGAGCCTGAGTCACCAACAATTATGTGTTTTTATACCATGCAATCAATGTGCTCGGCCACGGTCAGGACATAGCCGTAGCACTGTTGAGAATTAGACAGCAGACACAGACTTTTTGAACAGATGACCGAACAAAGAAAAGTTTTCAGGGTTTTCCTTGGAGGTCCTTGAAGGTCCTGCAGGGTCTCTGTGTGAGAACAGAGAACATTTTGGATTTTCTTCTGTATTTTTCTATTTTAAGCCAACCCAGGCTCATTGAAAGAATACAAGACTGCAAAATAATATTACATAGCATGTTTTGCTACACTTTCAAAGTGAAATGTCCAGTCAGTGGTGCTAAAAGCGCATTCAGTTTTGTCCGAAACACAATCTTGCAACATTTTATCAGGTTGGATGTTGTACGTATTGCTGCATTTCAGAAATTAAATGTCCAGTGAGTGAGGCTCAAAGGTTAATGCTGTATCGCAATTGAAAACATTGTTTGTATGTAAGATAAAAATGCATTTGCTGATGCAACCATGCCATTTTAGATTCATTGTACTAGTCTTTGAGCTCTTTTATCGTGACTCATGTTTCACGGTACTTGTAGTCAAGTGCTTCACATCAAAAGAGCAATGCTGTTTACTACATCAGAAAAGCCATACATATGAGCTTGTTTTGTGAAGCAAACATCAAAATGTATATATTTTTTCAAATCATGCACTATGGTAAAAGGGTTTTGAGGTCACAACATAATATTGTGCAAGAAACCACACAGAGTTTATAAAGGTAATTGTAACAATAATAAAATGCATTAAATTATCTAATTATATATGTGACTCTTAAGTCACTGTAGCACTGTATACTTGTAGCAATAGCCAAAAACACATTGTATGGGTCAAAATTATCTATTTTTCTTTTATGCCAAAAATCATTAGGATATTAAGTAAAGATCATGTTCCATGAAGATTTTTTGTAAATTTCCTACAAGAAATGTATTAAAACTTAATTTTTGATTAGTAATATGCATTGCTAAGAACTTAATTTGGACAACTTTAAAGGCAATTTTCTCAATATTTAGATTGTTTTGCACCCTCAGATTCCAGATTTTCAAATAGTTGTATCTCGGCCAAATATTGTCCTATCATAACAAACCATACATCAATGGAAAACTTCAGCTTTCAGATGATGTATAAATATAAATTTCAAAAATTTAACCCTTATGACTGTTTTTGTGGTCCAGGGTATATAATATACATAAACACAATTCACTAAGACTTTGGGCAGTTAATTTTGTGGTTCAACCTGTTAGTCAGTGCATTTCATAAATATGTGCAATTGTGCTATTAATATGTGGTTTTCTTCTGTTTCATATTAAGTACATCTACGTGGGTTTCTTAAGAGGCCACAAGTATGGCTCTCTGAAGTCTTCTCGTGTCGTACCTCCACTGATTGCCTGCTTTCTCTAGTATTGCAGTACTTGTATAACCGATGCTGAAGATGCCTCTCCAGTGTTTAGTGAGTCTATTGAATCACGTGATGTAATGACCAGTGAAAGGCAGCCATGAGTCATTGTGACAGGATGCTGTTCCCTGCAGATGACCATTACATGCACTGCACTCCATGTTAAAGAGCAGAGTGGAGGATTATGAGGGCCTTCGAGACCTATTATAATCAGCATTTTTTAATAGATATGCATCATAAATGATTTATTACAATCTATTTCATGTGCTCTTGAACTTCTACATACAGCGAGCTTCAGGGGCGATTCTAGGATTTTCATTTTAGGGGGGCTCAGCCCCCAATGAGGGTATAATAATAAAAAATAAATAAATATTTACAAAAAAATGATTAATAGGGTAGGATGGTATACTAAACTTATTGCAGTACTATTCCACTGTATTGCATAGATGGGTATAACATCCGAGTACTGAATAAGCCAAATACAAGTCTACCTGATCTCACACACACACACCTGTTTACTGTACAAACCAAAAATTTTACTGTTTGCATTACTAGTACAAATCTCTTTCTATTCTAAGTACAAACATTATTTGTATTTTTAACTGACAAGACACTTTATCCAAACCAACTCTGTTCACTTTCTCACCTGGATCATGTTCTTGCCCTTTCTCTACTGTGCCTTCTTCAATCTGCTCTGCCTCAACTTCACTCTTTTTGCACTGACTTTTCTGAGAAACCAAAAAATGAAATTTAGTTAACTTGACTGTGAAAGACAATTAATACTTTCTTGTTGAGTGTCAATAACGTCAGAACATTTATCTGTTTATCCTTTGATGCTACTGCTGCTTTTTGGTGGAAATTGGCAGACAAAAAAGTGAAAAATACTTTAGTGTGCAATGACTGCAGTCAATTTTGGGAACACAGTGGTCTGTGTGTGAGAGGCTGTCATTCTATTCTATTCTCACCTGACTGCTGCTCATTTGGAGACCTACTCCCACGTGACATGAAAAACTGTCGTATATCCCTTGTTTCATCTACAATGAAATATTTTACCAAAATTTTGATCATGTTATCTAGTTCATTTTAGCTTCATAAATAATATTAGGTTCTATATAAATTCAATTCAAACAATATATATATATATATATTTTTTATTAATCCAAAACACACACACACAATGTTTCAATCTCTATCAATCACTCTGATATGCAATTAAAACGAGTGCACTGACTGAGTGCTGTCTGTCACTGTCTTTAATCATTTCTATGCATAACTGTATGGTAGTTAATGCCACATGCACTGTAATATTATGTTCTATATTGAAAGCTAAATTTTCAAATGAAAATAGCAATAACGTGATCGTTTTATAAAGTATGCGTTCATATGTGTTAAGGGCTTTCGCTGAAGGAAACAGCTGTGGTGTGATGAGTGGTGAATGCAGCGAAAACTTTACAGTAGATTGGAAACCGATTGCTCTCCCATGACGTTTTGCAAACTGTATTTATGACAAAGAACTGCATAGATGTAGATATTATAACAATCTATCGATAAACACACACCTTGCGCTCTCCTCGGCGCCACCGCAGTCTGTGGATTGAAGAACGCGCAGAAAGATGGGGAGGAGACGAAGTCTGCTGCGTTTTCATTTGAAAATTAAAGGAGAAGAATCCCAAGATTTTTAGGGGGCTGAGCAGAAATTTAGGGGTGCTAAAGCCCCCCTAAAAATGGCCTAGCGACGCCCATGGCGAGCTTGCATAAAAATGTTTTGTCTTATCAATTATAAAAGAAGTATGACAGCTTTTCAGTGTCATTATTAACTCAAATGTTAACCTGCTATATATAGCAGTGTTATTCAATTTTTCATGTTTGAAAAATCTGGACATATTTTTACCATAGCAGAGCCAATGTACTTTAAGACAAAGCATGTGTTTTTCAGTCGTAGTTCTGTGGTTTGTACGGCATTACACTTGTTTTATTTAGGTTGGTAGTCATACAATATCTATTATAAAGTATCTATAACCACTGTATATGATATTCTGGTCTCTTTCTTTATACAGTACCTGGCTCTGGTCCCTTGTTCGATGTAAATCTGTGGTATGTTTTCGCCCATATAGATGGGTGAAATCTATGTCCGATTACTTTGAAAAGTAACAGCACTTGGATGCATCTCTCATTCAAAAACTGCATGATATAAGGTATTCCTTCATGTCTATAAATGTGTGTCAGGTTTTTACTTCAAAATGTAATATTTCAGTGTGTTACTCGCAGATTCTTGGTAATTATTTGTGAAATTTACTAGCAATTTCTGAGAGAAAGTTGTTTCTACACCATTTTTTTTTCACTGCATACTTGTAATGAGAAGCAATTATTCAATGAGAGCAGGCTGGGCTGGATTATTAAAAAACAAAAAACAAAAAAGAGCTCCTTGCATTTTTTTCATCGAAATAAATAATGGTTTAATATTTGAAAATGAAGAAAGACAGCCATAAATACTAGTATTGTAATTTTACATTTTAAATGTGTTTTACTGTGAAATATTACAAAATATATATTTTTTTTAGTAATATAATTTTATTTCTTTATTTATTTTTTAATTGCCTTATTGGTATATATTCACAAAACCTTGGCAAAATTGTGCAGCCTTTTTTTTTTAAATCACATTTTAAATTGCAATTACATTTTTTTCAACAAATGCTTTTCTTACTTAGATTTTTTTGTCTTGTTTCCAGCCAAAATATCTAGAACATGCAAGTCAAAATTAAGTGAGTTTTTGCTCGAAACAAGCAAAATAATCTTGTTTACTGTTTGAAATAAGATTATTTTGCTTACCCCATTGGAAGATTATTTTTCTTGTTCTAAGCAAAAACTCACTTCATTTTAAAAGACAATATTAAAATTAAAAATTTAATTTAAAGACAATAATTCTTACTTGTCTAGAAAATCCTTCTTGATTTAAGAATTTTTTGATATTTTGGCTGGAAACAAGACAAAAAATCTAAGTAAGAAAAGCATTTTTTGCAGTGCATCATTAGTGATACTTGCCATAGTGAGCATTTCTGGTGAATTCCACCCATTTATTTGGGATTGGTTCCCTAGTTCTGAAAATCCTAGTTGACATTCTTAACCCCATTCTAGTCCAGTTCCTGAGCCACAGAAGCAGGAAATGAAGTCATTGATTTGGAATTGATCCCGGTCACAGAATGACTCACAGTTCCAGTCACTCCCCATCTGACCTGCTTCATAACACACCTGTGCTTACTGTACAGCACATCTTTAGTCTGAGCAATGGACAACGCTGTGTATGTATACGCCGTGAATTATTTAGAGGCTATGTAATGTGCAAATAAGACTCTATAAATAAGCTGAGTGAATAATTCATGAACTGTGGTCATTTGCTTTTATATAGAATGAAATAAGAACCTGACGGGGCAGAATCTCTATTGGCTTTCGTTGTTTTGTACAGTTTTGAGAGTTTAAGTGTAGAGGTCAAGTGGTTTATAGCAGATGGCACTTTAGCAGTCTTTAACACCCTCTTAACACCCTGAATGTTTCCTCAGCTCACATCACTGCAGACCCAAGGCCTCCAGCTATATGACGTACATTGAACAGCAGCAATAAATATTACAATGCTCATCACTCAAGGTCCAGGGAGATCAAGATTTAAAGAGCCAGTAAACTCAACACCAGTGGAGCATCTATCATTCCTGAAAGGCTTTTCCTTCGGGTCCCTGTTCTGTAGAACAAACCTTTTTTGAAACAAGTAGCTTTTCATCTGTTTTTTTATAAGCCACAATAATTTCAGCTTAATTATTAAAATTAATTAAATTAGATTTTTAAATATTAAAAAAATGGCCAAATTCCTGGTGAAATACTATGTTTCCATTCAGAAGAGCATTCCACCAATCAGAAAAGTCACTGTTACCATGGAATTGGGAATCTCGCTCACTCCCACAGAACACTATATGCAAACCCGATTCCAAAAAAGTTGGGACACTGTACAAATTGTGAATAAAAACAGAATGCAATGATGTGGAAGTTTCAAATTTCAATATTTTATTCAGAATACAACATAGATGACATATCAAATGTATCATTTTAAGGGAAAAATAAGTTGATTTTAAATTTCATGGCATCAACACATCTCAAAAAAAGTTGGGACAAGGCCATGTTTACCACTGTGTGGCATCCCCTCTTCTTTTTATAACAGTCTGCAAACGTCTGGGGACTGAGGAGACAAGTTGCTCAAGTTTAGGAATAGGAATGTTGTCCCATTCTTGTCTAATACAGGCTTCTAGTTGCTCAACTGTCTTAGGTCTTCTTTGTTGCATCTTCCTCTTTATGATGCGCCAAATGTTTTCTATGGGTGAAAGATCTGGACTGCAGGCTGGCCATTTCAGTACCTGGATCCTTCTTCTACGAAGCCATGATGTTGTAATTGATGCAGTATGTGGTCTGGCATTGTCATGTTGGAAAATGCAAGGTCTTCCCTGAAAGAGACGACGTCTGGATGGGAGCATATGTTGTTCTAGAACTTGGATATACCTTTCAGCATTGATGGTGCCTTTCCAGATGTGTAAGCTGCCCATGCCACACGAACTCATGCAACCCCATACCATCAGAGATGCAGGCTTCTGAACTGAGCGCTGATAACAACTTGGGTTGTCCTTGTCCTCTTTAGTCCGGATGACATGGCGTCCCAGTTTTCCAAAAAGAACTTCAAATTTTGATTCGTCTGACCACAGAACAGTTTTCCACTTTGCCACAGTCCATTTTAAATGAGCCTTGGCCCAGAGAAAACGCGTGCGCTTCTGGATCATGTTTAGATATGGCTTCTTTTTTGACCTATAGAGTTTTAGCCGGCAACGGCGAATGGCACGGTGGATTGTGTTCACCGACAATGTTTTCTGGAAGTATTCCTGAGCCCATGTTGTGATTTCCATTACAGTAGCATTCCTGTATGTGATGCAGTGCCGTCTAAGGGCCCGAAGATCACAGGCATCCAGTATGGTTTTCCGGCCTTGACCCTTACGCACAGAGATTGTTCCAGATTCTCTGAATCTTTGGATGATATTATGCACTGTAGATGATGATAACTTCAAACTCTTTGCAATTTTTCTCTGAGAAACTCCTTTCTGACATTGCTCCACTATTTTTCGCCGCAGCATTGGGGGAATTGGTGATCCTCTTCCCATCTTGACTTCTGAGAGACACTGCCACTCTGAGAGGCTCTTTTTATACCCAATCATGTTGCCAATTGACCTAATAAGTTGCAAATTGGTCCTCCAGCTGTTCCTTATATGTACATTTAACTTTTCCGGCCTCTTATTGCTACCTGTCCCAACTTTTTTGGAATGTGTAGCTCTCATGAAATCCAAAATGAGCCAATATTTGGCATGACATTTCAAAATGTCTCACATTCAACATTTGATATGTTATCTATATTCTATTGTGATTAAAATATAAGTTTATGAGATTTGTAAATTATTGCATTCCTTTTTTATTCACAATTTGTACAGTGTCCCAACTTTTTTGGAATCGGGTTTGTAGAATAAAACCATACTTCATTTTAACGTAATGCTTATACTTATCGCCAGTGAAATTAAAGTCAGTAGTTTTATAATGTATCATGATTGCTACACTAAAACTTTTTAAAAATAATTTTTGTTAATTGAAATAAAGCTGAAATGAAATAAATTATAAATATTAAATGAAAAGGTTCATCTTAAATGACTCAAATGACGTCTCATCAACTAATGTCTCATGCAACTAACAAATGAAGTAAGTTTAGTACTAAAATTACTAAAACTAAAACTGAAATAAAAATAAGTCTATTGTTTTATAGTGAATCATTGTTAATTTTGCTCTATATTTCTTACTGCCCCCCCCCCCCCCAATCTGTTAATTAAAACCAAAACTATTAAAAAATCACACACATACGCTTTTTTTGTTAATTGAAATAAAGTTTAAATAAAACTTAATTATTAGATTATTAGAAAATTAGAAATGTTGCCTTGGCAACTAACTGAAATACAACTAAAACTGAAATAAAAAGTTAGTAATTTTATCGGCAATCATTGTTAATTTTGCTCTTCATCACTTACCATGATTTAGTATTGTTGTCAATGAAAATAAAACTATTAAAAGTCATTAAAAATAAAATAAAATAATACAATTACTAAAACTAAAGATAAAAATAATAATAATAATAAAATAAATAAAAAATAAAAATCAAATATAAACATTAGATGAAGAACTTACATTTATACCTTAAACAGAAACTAGAAATGCTGCATTGGGAACTAAATAAAATAAGTTTAAATCAAAATACAAAAATTACTAAAACTAAAGTGGCAATAAAAATAAATTAAGCTAAAAAGAAATATAAAAAACACTAAACAAATTAACACATACACTGGAAGAAATGTAAATATAAAATATAATATCATATTCAAATTTTAAATAAAATAAAGTTATAAATAATAAATTAAAAATTAAATAAATTAAATAAATAATACTAAAATTAAAATAAACCTGATAATACAAAAATAAAAATACAAAATATTAAGAAAAACCTTAACAGTTTATAAATAATTCTAAAATGTGTGCTAAAATACTGAAGATTTTTCTTCAGGTTTAAGAAATGCTGCTGTAGGAGAGGGCTTCTGACAAATCCATAACCTCATTATAATGAGTTCAGATTTCCCGAGGCGTCTGACACAGTTCACATAAGGTGTGTTTGAGATGTCAGATGCTGCTTGTCCTTTATCATCAAGAACATATATTGACCTGTTGACTTTGACGTCATACCCATACAGTACTATCCCCGAATCTCCTTATCAAAAAACAACAACATTATCTCATTCCCCACAAAAATGTTCAAACACGTGTAAAGTTGACTGATTCACCCGTACTGGGTGATAAAACGAAACAGCATCACTGGAAATCAATATTAATAAGCTTGATGCATAATTCAGGTATGCATTTCTGCCAGTCAGGTTAGCCTCATGATTAATTCATGGTCGGCTTTAGATACACAGCGTCCTCATTTTGTAATCCGGCGACTTTACTGTCCATCATCAGACGCGTGTGTGCACTGGATTCAGCGTTATTAGTACCGATAACAACAGCAGTGCACTTTCTGCAGAACTGTTTGCACCATTAATCATCAGAATGTGTCAACACGTCCATCACAGACGCTGGTAAATGAATTAGGCTGGTGTCCTGCTGGAACACACAGTTGTTCCTGTCATCTTTTGAGTGTGTCCTGCAAGAAAAAAGGACAGGACACAGACTGCATGGACAATGTGTGCAGTATGATTAATTTAGCGCTCATAAACAGGAGTACAGTAGATGTTTGTGTGTAATTAGAGAACAGAATAAGATGAATAGAGCATTGAAATAGGTCCATAAATGGGTGAATAAGAAGGTGTTTGACATATAATGCAATGCATATGGATAAAGTTGAACTGGACTAATAAGAGAGAACATGCCATATATTTTCATTAGTTGATATGACATGTTTCTGTGTGTATTTGCGTGAAGATCAGCGTATGGCTGCACAGGTCTTTCCTGATCAATATGTGTCTCTTTGCTGACTCCCGACCCCCTTGTTCTCTGTTGTTAGGTCTGACAGGCTTTCTTACCACACTTCTTCAGTCGTTGTCAAATGTGAAGACTGGAGTGATTGTATTGATGGGATTCCCTGAGGACTGACCCCGTTTACTTTCTTACTATAATGCTGTGTTTGCAGCCTTATTGTAAGTGATTTCTCAGGGCATGTTTTTCTAAAGAAAAATAAATGTTTGTATTGCCTCAAAACTGATCCTCTCAACATAAAAAAACAGTTTATCCTCTTTTATTCATTCATTCATTCATTCATTCATTCATTCATTCATTCATTTATTCATTCATTCATTTATTCATTTATATAATGTTTGTTTCTATTTATTTATTTTTAAATGCAAACATATAATAATAATAATAATAATAATAATGTAAACATGTAATAACAATAATAATAATAATAACAACAACGACAAAGACAGCAACAACAACGCTGTTGATGTGAACAGCAATATCTTGTCAATCTATTGTGGATAACAAAATTATTAAAATACCATGTTGTTATTATTATTATTATCATTATTATTATTATTATAAATAAATAAATACAAATTATTGTTATGATTTACTAATTAATTTTAATGTTATTATAATACTTATGATTTTAATATAATAATAATAATAATAATAATCATCATCATCATCATAATTGTTGTAGCTGTTGTTGTTTACTAATTAATTACAATGTTATTATAATTATTATTATTTTAATATGACAACAACAACAACAACAGTAATAATAATAATAATAATAATAATAATAATAATATGTTTGTTGTTCTTCTTCTTCTTCTTTTTCTTCTTTTTTTTTCTTTTTCTTCTTCTTCTTCTTCTTCTGATTCTGAAAAGTCTGATTCCTAAACAAGCATCTGCGCTCATCACGCCGCAATCTGTATTTACATTTTTCACACAACGCATGCAAATAGGTTTCATGCATCTCACACACATGCGGCTCATTTGCATGGCAGCGGCGTTACCTTGGCACGGCAGCGATGTGTAAAAAGAGTCGGCCAGCATACACACTCTAAGTGCTCCGTTACAGGGTTGAGCTACCGGCGGGAGTATTAGTTTCAGTCAGTAAGTTATATCCAGAGGAAAGGGTTTCTCAGGTGTGCTTGAATTGCAGCGTGCTATAAATAGATAAACACTTACTGTAGCCTGTGAGGTCTAAATGTACCTGTGAAATTTGTGCTAATCGTCCTGAGAGCGGCTCAGCTGTGGCTGCTGGTGGCTGTTACCCTTTTACTGACCGTATTTAGTGTCTGTCTTTAGGTTCATTTGAAAGCGTTTGACCACCTCTCGAGTACCCAGACTCTCTCTCACAGTCTCAGTATCAGCACAGCTTTGCTTTGTGACAGCTCCCCATCTACAAGAGCCACAGCCTCTTACTGTCAGAGCCAGTGAATTACAGTCATGAAGGAGCTGTCAGCCGTGTGAGCGGCTCTGGATCACGTAAAAGACCTGGTGCTGATGCTGTACAATAAAGCTACATGCATCATGATGTCTGTGGATATTTCACATGATGGATGAGGCTGTCGGTCGCTGCTGTCCTTCTGTTTTGAATGAAATTAATCTGTAAATCTTTGATGTCGGTCATAGATTCACTGTACAGTATTTTTTTTTTGCATCAGAGGTGTGTAAATGAGACCCGATGCTCTGTTTTTTAGTTGTTGTTTTTTTATCAAATGTTTGGTCGCACAATTTTATTAGTCAGAAACAAATAGTGCAAGTTGGTGTAATAAAACTGGGCAAAAACGGATTAAAGTGTTTGTGAAGAGAAATGGAAACGAAGATTTAGATTTTATTGCTTAGTGTGAAGATGTGCAATAACACTAAACTGAGTCCTGAGCTAATATTGCTGTGGATCATTTAGCTAATATCTGCTGCTTAAGAGAACTATATAATTATAAACATGCTCGACACTGAATTTGGTTTTAGGTGAAGACCATGAGCCCAAACCTTAGTAGAATCTAAAATGATGCATTGTTGTTGTTGTCAGCTAAAACTTTTTTTAAACTAAAACTAAACAAACTAAAGCTAAAATAAAATTAAAATTATATATATATATATATATATATATATATATATATATATATATATATATATATAAATATATAAAATAAAATATATATATAATATATAAAATATATATATTTATATACTTTACCCGCTGTATATATATATATATATATATATATATATATATATATATATATATATATATATATATATATATATATATATATATATATATATATTAGTGCTGTCAAACGATTAATTGCGAAATAAAAGTTTTTGTTTACATAATATATGTGTGTGTACTGTGTATATTTATTATGTATATATAAATACACACACATATATCATATATTTTGAAAATATTTACATGTATTTACATGTATATATTTATATAATTTATATTATATATAAATATATTTAAAATATAAACAACATGTTTTTCTGAAATATATACATGCATATGTGTGTATTTATATATACATAATAAATATACACAGTACACACACATATATTATGTAAACAAAAACTTTTATTTCGCAATTAATCATTTGACAGCACTAATATATATATACATATATATATATATGTGTGTGTGTGTGTGTGTGTGTGTGTGTGTGTGTGTGTGTATATATATAAATACTATATAAAATAAATATTTTAGGAAATATTTTATATCTGATTAATTAACATAAATATTAGATAAAAATGTATAAAAATATTAGATAACTTAAAAACGTAAAAGAAAATTGGCAAATAACTGAAAATAAGTTTGAGGTGATGTACTGAAATTACTTAAGCTAAAAAAATAACAAATAAAAATAAATGAAAGTTAAATAGAAACAAATAAACAAACATTATATTAAAATAAAATGGAAAATATAAAAATAGAAGCTAATTCAAAATAAGAATAGATACTATATTAGAATATAAATAATGGTTGTAAGCATGGCTGTGTGTTGCACTTCAAGTAATAAATTGTGCTTTAAGTCATGTCAGCATTTTCATGTTTTGAAGTAAGTATTAAATGTAAAATGTAAAAAAAAAAACATTATTGCTGAAAACATCCTTCCTGTTTATTTATTGAAACTAAATTAAGCTGTGTTTTTTCCCTGTTTCTTGCTGATGTCAAAGAGATGAATATACATGTCCATCCACGTTTGGAATTCAGAAAATGTGTCGCAGTGATGCAATGAAGAAGAAGTAGAGTAGATACTATTATTAATATATAAAATATTGATGTATTTGATATATTAAAAATACCTTTTGATTCAAGAGTCAGAGAAAGAGCCCTTGTGAAAAATAAGTAACCTTTAGCATTTTTTTATTGCTTTTATGAAAATATATATTATAAAGGCAATTAGCTGAACTCTCTCTCTCTCTCTCTCTCTCTCTCTCTCTCTCTGTGTGTGTGTGTGTGTTTTGACCAACATAAATATGACTTAAGTACACAATTATATGTAATTTCATCATTACTTCTATTGTCTTTGAATTATGTATAAAGAAGAATGGTCATTTTAAAATAAATCATAACAGTTTGTATAAGATGTCCCCATTAAAAATATTATGCTAAGAGAAAGTGACTTGTGGCCAAGTATGGTGACCCGCACCCAGAATCTAACCCAGCTCTGCATTTAACCCATCCAAGTGCACACACACACACACACACACACACACACACACACACACCATGAACACACACCCAGAGCAGTGGGCAGCCAATGCTGCGGCGCCCGGAGAGCAGTTGGGGGTTCGGTGCCTTGCTCAAGGGTCTCACCTCAGTCGTGGTATTGAGGGTGGCTGCTTTATATTTGCAGTCACCTAATCAAAACCTGACTGCAAATTTAGATGATTTACAGTACACTGAGACAGTCTACTGTGTGGAAGCCAGGGGCGCCGTAAGGGGGGGGAGTTAGGACGATTCTAAGGGCCCGACGATGGGAGGGGGCCCCCAAGGGGAAAATGTGATTTCTACCGAGGGCAACGCTAGAGCCCTGCATTTCAGCCCGGACTTTTTTACGCCTCTAGGGCCGGGCTTCGATCAGGCCAATTTTCATGTCATAGTTCAGATGCGGGCCGGGCCTCGGGCCTGTTTTAAGCTTCTCCTTATTTTTATATTTTAGACATCCATCAATTAGTGATGAAAAAAATTGCCGCGCTGGTGGAAACTTAAATTTACTAATAAACTAGTGTTTTCTGTGTCACTGTCGGTTCCTTGTGCCAAGTACTGTTGGCCTGCCCCGACTAAAGATTTTTCTAGTCAACTATTCGCACGTTTATATTAAATTGATAGTATAATAACCATTTAGGTTATTATTTATGCCTATTATTTAGGCATTTAGGCGTATTATTCCGTGCTCAAACGCATGCATAAAGCTTGCCGCAAAGCACCGGCTAAAGTAATGATTATGAATGCATCGGGGAAAAAGAAGACATTTTAATTATTTATTAATAAACTAGTGCTTTCTCAGACTCGCCATCTCCACAGTGGACGTGCCTTTAATAGAGAAATGCACCTATACGGACTACATAATCAGAGAAGATTTGTTTTTTTTATTTTAATTGGTTTTCAAGCTTTCTGCAGATTTATTTCTTATGTCTGTGAGCTGGTTCATTGTTGTGACGTGCTCCATTCACAGAGACTGCATGAGGCGACAGAAAGCACATCCAAAAATGGAGGGAGTATAAGCTCTTCCCGCAGGAAAAAATAAATTAAAAAATGATTGCGTGCGAGCCCGCATGCAGTAGGCTAAGAGCGATAATACTCCCACATTCCATTTGAAATGCGTCTATACAGCGATTTTATTATTCATATAAAATAATAATAATAATAATAATAATAACAACCTGTTTTGGTCATATTTACTATTAATTGCCCGGCTCCCCCTGTCATTGATCTAGCACCCCCTCAGCACCTGCGTTCAACATTCTCTGTCGCCGCCCCTGTCCTCATTAGACGCGCCTTTAGAGAGAAGTGCATCTTCACGGATTATAATGAAAGAGTTTTTGTTTTCGATTTGATTTGATTTCGTTAAGTAGTAATTTAAATCTTTCTATAGATATATTTATCATGTCTGTGAGTCATGTATTCGCTGACATTCTGTTCATTTTTGTGAAGCGCTTCTGTTCAAGATGAGACGGCGCATCATTGTTTTCTTTATTTTATAAAATTATTTTATATATTTTATAAAAAGTTTTGTTGATATTGTGAGTGCACACAAATAAAAGTAGACCCTTTACAGTTACGAATGATGTATTACTCTTACCTTTATGAGCAAAAATTACAGCATAAGTTGTTTCCATTGAAAAAAATGCAATTGATTGCGCTGGTGTCTTCATGTCCTGCGCTTTAACTTCCACTCTCTGCACAAACTAGGATGCAGCTCACATTTATATATGTTTAACGTTTAAACATTGTTATATGCTTGAACTGTTTTAGTATATCTATAGATTTTATTTTAGGCAAGTTGTGAGGTTTTGAGAATGCTAAATTGATCAAACATGGCTATGATCAGCTCACTGTCTGCCGCTGGCCTCTTGGTCCTTATTTTAAGAAAGAAAAAACTTATTTAACGAACAAAAAAAATGCTCCAAACGTTTTTCTAAATTAACTTTATAAAAAACTGAAACGAAATATTATCACTTTGCCATTACATTCAAAACTGAACAATTTTAATAGCTGAAACAGTATAATATGATTTGGGAGAAGGGAAAAAAAAGATGGGCTCTGGGCTAGTAATTCTTTTAAGCTGTCAGACACGTGCCGGGCTAGGGCCTGAGCATCTCGGGCCAGGGCCTAAATTTGAGGCCGTGTACAGGGCTCTGCCGAGAACGCAATCGCGATTTCTACTGAGGGGGATTCTACCGGAACGTGATCTGCACGGAGACCCACCAACACCCCCCCCACCCCACCCCCCGGTTCAGGAGGGCAGGAGGGCCTGAGTGAATATGCTGTCCAGGGGGCCCAGAATCCGTAGTAGCGCCCCTGATGGAGGCATTTCATTTTCTAGTTGTAAAGCAGGACAGATGTCCAAATGTGTCACGCTGAGAGCTTCCTGAGCACCTGCAGCAAGAGGCCCTCCAGCAGTCCTCACGGCGGAGCTGCGTCAGATGGTCTACTGGGGCTGCAGGTGCTCTCGCTGTGAGCAGACACCTCCTCATGCAAACAACATCTACATGAATCACTCCAGCAATTAATCATGCAGTGCCACATTTATTTAGCGGGTACCTCTAAATCACAAGTGCAATTTACTTATTACTCATTTTTAAAGTAAACAAACCTGATGTCGAGCTATTTTAAATACATGTAGCATTAGGGTATGCTTTATGGAAATACTAAAGAACATAGTGTGACCTGAATGTAATGTTTTCTTCATCATTACTAATGTGTAATTATAAATTTATGTAAATACATGACATGCAAGTTTCAATATAAATTACATTAAAGTATATTTTAGTTTGCTATAAAAGCCTGTCAGTACATTAAGCAGTACTTTAACCATTTTTTAAAGACAATAGAAGTAATTATGAAATTACATATATACTGTAGATGTACATAAGTCCTACTTAAGTGGGTCTAAAAACACCCTTAAGTTAATCTAATTGCATTTTATATCAATTTAAACAAATGCGTTTTCAATTAATTGTAAATAACATGCAATTAAGTGTCCAAAAATATTATGTTCAGTTTGCACTTAAGTATATTCTGTATATTATAAGTGCTCTTTTTAAAAGCTTTTTCACATAGCACTAGAAGTGAAATTATATTCAGGTACTTTACATGTTCTTTAGTATGCTAGTCAAAATAAGTGTAGGCCTACTTGACAAAAGATTAAAACATAATTAATTAGTTTTTTAAATATATTTTTTTGACATTATTATAAAGTGCACTTTTTAAAAGTGTACTTGAGTGTGTTAAGAAACAGTCATGAAAGTACTCTTAAGTTACACTTTAAGTAAACTTAAGTGGCTTTTTGTTTCATTAATATTAGCTGCACAGACTATTTTTACTTTTTTTAGATTTGAAGCACACTACAAGTGCACATTCAATAACAGTTATGTGCACTGTTTTTCACAAGGATAGTTGTTCACAAGTAAATTGAACAGCATCTAAACACTCCATGGCTTGTATTAGGAGCAGTTGAGAAGTAAAACAAAAGACATCATGTAAAGTGTGCTTCTGAGTGTGTGAAGTCCCTCAAATGTGTCCTTTGAAGGCCACCAATTTGGCTGTAATTAGAAACAGCAGGTCATTATGTGTGTGCTGGCATAACAGAGACTGCTGGCCAGGGCACCTGCTGCTGAGAGCAGTTGGCAGTTAATACTAACACCAGCAATGCCAGTGGATTCACACATGCACCAGCCAGTGTGCGGTTCATCTCAGAGTTTATTTCTGTTCATCCTGTAGGGCAAGGCTGTCTTTTTGTGTTTTTCTGTAGGTTCATTTCTGAATTGGTAGACTTACAATTTCACAAAGCCTCAATTTCAAAAACATCAGGTGATGTTACATGCTTATGGTTTTGTTTATCATACTTATTCTAGCAGTTTTCATAATCTGAACCCTCAATTTTTATTCTAGTATAGTATGAAAGTTATTTTAAAAGATAATATTTTCTATAATATAAATATTTATATAATGTAAGAATAAAAAAAGTGCAGCAAGGCTTCAATGATTATAATCGGGTGTTTTTTAACGTACAGTCATGAAGCAACACAAATTAAGCATATAATATATTCCCATTGGAACATTATTGAAAGTGACAGCACCCTTAGGGCAATTATATAGTTATAGACATTCACCAATTATACGAAATAAGAAATCTTCCTACCCCTGAAAAGATAACGTGGTTGGGCTCTTTAGCAGGAAATTTTAGATGTGGGCGGTGTAAACATTGTGATAATATGGTGAGAACTAATAGTTTTACTGATGTCCTCTGGGAAAATATATCCAATTAAGTCTTTCATTAATTGCAATTCCTCATATGTAGTCTATGGGCTAGAATGCGAGTGTGGACATTTTTATGTAGGTCAAACAAGGAGGAAATTGCGTTTAAGAGTGGCTGAACACAAATATGCTATTCGTGTGAAACATATGTTGTATCCAACGGCGAGGCATATTAATGAGGTGGGACATGTCACTGAGAGTTCCCTTAAAGTGATTGGAATTGAATCCCTTGTTCAATGAGAGGTGGAAATAGACAGAAACAGCTTCTACAACGAGAGACTTTTTGGATTCACACGCTCCGGGCAACTAAGTCCCCAGGAGTTAATGAAGAAATCGATTTTTTATCATTTTTGTAATTTGCACCATTGATGTATAATTTTATTCCTATACTGTTATATGTGTTTTTTGTTTGTTTTTATTTTATTTATTTGTTTTTTTTATTAAATGTATTTATTTTTTTAGTATTTTTTTCTCTTCCTTTTTTTCTTTTTTTAAACTAAGAAGTTAGTCTTAGCCACACCTACATATTAACCAGCTGTTTTTAATGATTCATTAATTAACACCAGTTTAAGAATACCTGTTTGAGCAATTGATGTGTCCTGAAGAAGGCTGTTTTTGGATCTACTTTTAACTATTTTATAATGATTGAAGCCCAGTACATAAAAGGCTTTTTATCTTACCACGTGAGTGCCTTGGAAGTATTTTGTCTATACAATATGTATATAATATTTTACATGTTATATAAAGTGTTTATATTACAGAGTAATTCTATGCAGTTTTAATGAAGTTCTAGAGATTAAGATTTAGAAAAACAGGTGGAGAAAATGGTTAAATGAGTATTTGTGTAACAAGATCGCCCTCTATTGTCTAAATTGAGCCTTGCAGTAATATTTCAAGATGAACACTTGCTGGACTGAAGTAACTTAGCCTTACTTGATTATCCAAAATAATGTTAAAATGTGAGTATCAAATATGATCATCAGGCTTTTGAGGAGTGTTTATTTGTTCATCTCTGAATCATCACTGTATTACATTGCATTATACAGAGATGTATATATATATAGATGTAAGTAATAAGGTACTCGAGGCCGTGCTGTATCATGAATAAATCACGGCTGTCGTGCCTGCCTGCAACCCCTTCAACCGATACAGCACGGCCTCGAGTACCTTATTGCTTTTATAAAACGGTTACCACACAATAAAAAATACTAAAACCCAAAATGTATGAATTGAAATGCTACTTTTTGGAAGCAAGTTCGTTAAATGCTGTCCTTCCGCTAAAAAATAGTTCCTGACAGCAACAGTAAACGCAACAGAATGTTCATTTAATGGAGCTTAAATAAAAACAGAGAATAGGAGCTCTTATCATCCGCTGTCATTTATTTATTTAACACCATATATGATATTTTCTCACACACATACATCTGCTTATCTCTCAGCATGAGAAAACGTCTGTTTTCCGTCTTTTAGTTTTAAAACAGACACAGCGCGAGTTTGCAAGCGTCATTACAGTGTAAACTGATGGACATACAGAATCATACCTGAAACAGAAAACTAATAAATTCAGTAATATTCCCTCCTCGCTTCGGAAACAGCAGTCTTTCACACAGACGCGCGCTGCACACACATCAACACATCTCTGCATGGGAAGCGTTTATTTTCTTATTAGATGGGGAAGGGGGGGTGACGTCTCAAAATTAAAGATGAAAGATGCAACATAACGCCAGCAGGGGTCACTCACACTTCATTAAATAAATAGCAAACAGTTAATTCTGCCGAAATACATAATACATTAAACAGTTTTGATGCTATTGTTTATGTCGCTACGGGTGTTGCTCAGTGATACACAGAACGGTTGGGTGAAGCGGTCATAGCCCTGCTGTATCGTGAATAAAACACAGCTGCTGACCAATCAGAATCCAGGAATGGAACTAACCGTTTTATAAATATATACAGTGCCCTCCACTAATATCGGCACCCTTGATTAATATGAGCAAAGGCTGTGAAAAGAAATCTGCATTGTTTATCCTTTTGATCTTTCACTCCAAAAATTCACAAAATTCGAACCTATCATTGAATTAAAACAATTGAAAGTGGGGAGAAAATCTCATGATGAAATAAATGTTTTTCTCCAATGAATGTTGGCCACAATTATTGGCACCCCTAGAAATTCTTATGAGTAAAATATCTCTGAAGTATATTCCCATTCATATTTACATTTTTTAGCACACCAGGGTGACTAGGAGCATGAAATTGTCCAGCCATGACTTCCTGTTCCAGGATTATAAATATGAGGAACACAAAGACCAAATTCCCTTAATCATCCATCACAATGAGAAAAAACAAAGAGTATAGTTCTGATGTGAAGAACAAGATTGTTGAGTATCACAAAATAGAAAGTGGATGTAAGAAAAGAGTTAAAACATTGAAAATCCCAATTTCCACCATCAGGGTAATAATTAAGAGGTTCCAATCAACTAAAGATGTTAAAAATCTGCCTGGAAGAGGACGTGTGTCTATATCGTCCTAATGCACGGTGAGGAGGAGAGTTTGAGTGGCCAAAGACTCTCCAAGGACCACAGCTGGAGAATTGTAGAGATTAGTTGAGTCTTGGGGTCAGAAACCTAAATATATATATATATGTATATCAAACATCCCCTACATCACCACATGTTGTTCGGGAGGGTTTCAAGGAAAATTCTCCTCACTCATCCAAAAACAAACTCCAGCAAATTCAGTTGTCAGACACGACTGGAACTTCAAATAGCACTGGCTTCTATTGTCAGATGAAACTGAAAAAAAGAGCTTTTTGGCAGCAAACCCACCAGATGAGTTTAGTACAAACAGGGATAAAAAAGTACCCCATGTCCACGGTTAAATATACTGCTGGATCTTTAATGTTGTGGGCCTGTTTTTCTGCTGGAGGTCCTGAACATCTTGTTCAGATGCATGGCATCATGGATTCTATCAAATACCAACAGATAAAAAATCAAAACCTGACTGCCTCTGTTAGAAATCTTATAATGGGCCGTGTTTGGATCTTCCACCAGGACAACAATCCAAAACAAACATCAAAATAAACACAAAAATGGGTCACTGAGCACAAAATTAATCTTTTACCATTGCTGTCCCTGTCCTCTGACCTGAACCCTACAGAAAATGAGAGAAGAAGTAGTAACATGGAGCTGTGAATCTGAAGGATCTGGAGAGATTCTGTATGAAGAAATGGTCTCTGATCTCTTATCAGGTGTTCTCCAAACTCTTCAGGCATTATAGGAGAAAACTCAGAGCTGTTACCCTGGGAAAAGGACGTTGCAATAATTGTGGCCAACATGAACTAGAGAAAGCATTTATTTCACAATGAGACCCCCCCCCCCACACACACACACACACTTTCAATTGTTTTACTTCAGTGATAGGTTGGAATTTTAATTTTTTGAATGAAAGATAAAAAGGATAAACAATGAAGACTTATTTTTATAGCCGCCTTTGCTCATATTTACCAAGGGTGCTGATATTAGTGGAGGGCACTGTATATGATCAACAGAAGACACATATGCTAACTTTTTTTGTCTAAATATTTTGTCTAAATGTTCAATAAACTAGTTTTTTTTCCTAACTATTATTTAATATGTCAGGCTTTACAGGGTTTAGCAGCTTGATCTACTCAGTTTATCTCAGAACACCCTCCATTAATGGAGACTTTACTAGCTAAATAAATGAGTTTCAAAATTGTTGAAATTTCAACACTAGGACACTTTTGGCACAGAAATTGCTGCACATGGCACTATTGGCGTCTTTGAAATTTCATCCAGTCAGGGTTTTTTTTAATGCAATTGTGAATGTGTATACATTTCAGACTCTCATAGGATGTTTCAAATAATTTTGCTGTTTAAAGACGATTTGCCCAGTCTATGATGGTGATATATTGTCGAGTACTGCGTATGGTTATACTACACGGATATTCTCAAATATTCCACATCTTGTCTCATACTGCCACTGTGTGGTCATACGGGGATAGTTTAGTTTTGTTCCTTTCAGCTGTTAGATAAATTCCTTGTTGAAATGAAGTTAATAATGTTTTAACTACTGTGTACTAACATTAATTGCATGCATGTTGTTCTGGAAAATGCTCACATTTACTGCTAATGTGCTTGAAGTATAGTTAGGTTTAGGAGTAGGGTTAGGGGTTGGAGTTCTGAGGGTAAGAGTCTGAGTTACGGTTAGGGGTAAAGTGTAACCACAAATTACTTTAATTCATTAAATGCAAGTACTTTAAAGGTCACTACAATACACCAACATTTATGTACATAAAAAGTATATTGCATCAGATGGCCACCTAAGATGAAGAGTGAACTAAATAATTTCAGCATTCATTCTTTTTTATTTTACGTTTGCCAAAATAGCAATGATAATAATCGATGTGAATATTGTTTTTTCCCCCTGCATCCTGTGAGTCTTACAGCTTGATTGCAGTTTACTTTGATACTAGTTGCAAAGCTTGTTTAGTAACTCAATGCTTAGTAACCCTATCCAGTATATATATATATATTCTAAATATAAACAGTTTATTTGTTAGAAAAAAAAAAATGAACATTTGTTAAGAAAATTAAGAATTCACATGAACCATTACAAACAAAGGGCCACAGCTAATTTGTTTGCAGTTAAAATTTTACAATCAAATTGCGAACAGCGACAGCAAACATGAAAACAGTGTCAAAAACATCCCAGCTCTTCTCACATCACAGACTGTATCCCTCACAGCCATGTTTTCATTCATGAAGCATTGATAACACTTTAGTTTTGGAACCAATTTTCACTATTAACTAGTTGCTTATTAGCGTGCAAATTACTTGACTGTTTATTAGTACTTATAAAGCACATATTGTCTTATTCTTAATCCACCCCATACCTAAATTTAACAACTACCTTACTAAATATTAATAAGCAGCAAATTAGGAGTTCATTGAGGCAAAAGTCATAGTTAATAATGAGTACTGGTCCCCAAACTAAAGTGTGACAGAAAGTATGTCATCCACCTTGACTAAAGTACATGCAGAAAGATGTTTTTTTGTAAGACTTACAAACCCATTCGTTCTCAGATCATCTGCTGGTCATGTGCAGTTGCTGTTTGTCACTGTCCCTGGTGCTGAAAAACTTCTGTCTACCCTCACCACATAAGTTAATGGACTCTAATATTCTGAGTATTCGTAATTTTATTGCATGTTGATTACAATTTCGGTGACTTTGGTTACTTGAAGAGAAAAAACCCAAGGCAACTCACAGAAACTACACCTCGGATTGTATACACTGTAAAAAGTGGTAATCTGCAATTGTTACCTTAAAGAGACATTTATACCTGATTTAACCCATAAAAAATAGTTTTGTTGGTATGAACAAATTAATTTAGGTTAAGTGATGTGAAATAATATTTCTGATTGGAATAAAACCAATTAATGTAGATGTTACCATGTTTAAGTTATGTTTATTCAGTGTAGGTAGGCTCAGAGATTGCATAAATCTATTCAAAGGGGTCATATTACTTTCAACTTTCAACCTGTGGAATGAAGGTTATTAAATGTTTGCTTCTCCAAGACTTTTTTCAAGCCGTCTTCCCTTCACCCCTGTATCAGAAGTTACTGTACACAGCTTTACTGAAATATTTCATAGATCTCCACCAATTTCATATATACGGTGAGTGAGAGAAGTTGAAAGCGAGCAGGGGGAGAGAGGCGCCTCTGTCTGCCTTCATTCTGTTTTGCAGGGACCTTGAGATCATTTCCACACACTGAGCTCACTAAAGTGGCCATTGACACGCTGAGAAAATTGGCCTTTGATGACGCTTTTTTTGTGGTGAATTGGCACAGGGTCGCGGGGTTCGTGGATGAATGGAGGTGTGGGTGGAAGAGATGGGTGATTTGAGTGTATCTGTGTATGTGTGTGACTGACTGTGTTTAGAGCACAGCTGCTTCAGGTGAAGCTCAGTGTGTTGTATATGGTGAAAAAAAGCTTGTGATGGAGCTTTATATGAACTTTTGTGACACTTTTATCACCTTTGATGGTCACTGAAGAAAACTCAAATGTTTTCATTAAATAAACCAATGAATTACAGCTGGTGGGTCGTGACCTAAAAATGCATCCTGGGTCTGCTTTGGGAAAATGGTGCTAACTAACCATATGAGCATGCATAGTACAGGTGCATCTCAATACATTAGAATGTCGTGGAAAAGTTAATTTATTTCAGTAATTCAACTCAAATTGTGAAACTCGTGTATTAAATAAATTCAATGCACACAGACTGAAGTAGTTTAAGTCTTTGGTTCTTTTAATTGTGATGATTTAGGCTCACATTTAACAAAAACCCACCAATTCACTATCTCAACAAATTAGAATACTTCATAAGACCAATAAAAAATATTTTTTAGTGAATTGTTGGCCTTCTGGAAAGTATGTTCATTTACTGTATATGTACTCAATACTTGGTAGGGGCTCCTTTTGCTTTAATTACTGCCTCAATTCGGCGTGGCATGGAGGTGATCAGTTTGTGGCACTGCTGAGGTGGTATTGAAGCCCAGGTTTCTTTGACAGTGGCCTTCAGCTCATCTGCATTGTTGGGTCTGGTGTCTCTCATCTTCCTCTTGACATATATTCTCTATGGGGTTCAGGTCAGGCGAGTTTGCTGGCCAATCAAGCACAGTAACACCATGGTCATTGAACCAGCTTTTGGTACCTTTGGCAGTGTGGGCAGGTGCCAAGTCCTGCTGGAAAATTAAATCAGCATCTCCATAAAGCTTGTCAGCAGAAGGAAGCATGAAGTGCTCTAAAATTTCCTGGTAGATGGCTGCGTTGACTGTGGACTTCAGAAAACACAGTGGACCAACACCAGCAGATGACATGGCAGCCCAAATCATCACTGACTGTGGAAACTTCACACTGGACTTCAAGCAACATGGATTCTATGCCTCTCCACTCTTCCTCCAGACTCTGGGACCTTGATTTCCAAATGAAATGCAAAATTTACTTTCATCTGAAAAGAGGACTTTGGACCACTGAGCAACAGTCCAGTTCTTTTTCTCCACAGCCCAGGTAAGATGCTTCTGACGTTGTCTCTGGTTCAGAAGTGGCTTGGTAGCCCTTTTCCTGAAGACGTCTGAGCGTGGTGACTCTTGATGCACTGACTCCAGCTTCAGTCCACTCCTTGTGAAGCTCTCCCAGGTGTTTGAATCAGCTTTGCTTGACAGTATTCTCAAGCTTGCAGTCATCCCTGTTGCTTGTGCACCTTTTCCTACCCAAATTCTTCCTTCCAGTCAACTTTGCATTTAATATGCTTTGATACAGCACTCTGTAAACAGCCACACCTTTCAGTAATGACCCTCTGTGACTTACCCTCTTTGTGGAGGGCGTCAATGTTCGTCTTCTGGATCATTGCCAACTCAGCATTCTTCTCCATTATTGTGGTTTCAAAGAACAAGAGATACCCGGAATTTATACTGTATGGATGGTCATTAATTGAAACTCAAATGTAAATATTCTAATATTTTGAGATACTGATTTTTGACTTTCATGAGCTGTAAGCTCTAATCATCAAAATTAAAACAAAAAAAACTTTTGAAATGTTTTACTTTACATGCAATGAATCTAAAATATATGAAAGTTTTTCACGACATTCTAATTTATTGAGATGCACCTGTATATGGCAAAAATAAATAAATAAATAAAAAGGATGAGAAAATGCTTCCCATGTTTTTTAGTGGTTGACGTCAAAAGCAACAAGCGCTGTGGTATTTGGAGCCAAATTAGGCGATGCCAACATAGACAGCTTGTGTGAAATGCCCTCGTACTCAAAAAACATGACCAAAACCATGATAAGAAAATTCAACCAGGTTACATTAAAAACACATTCATTTGTGATTAATCTTAATAATCAATCTTAATAATCTTGCATATTTTTTAACCTGTGCAGTTAATGTTATGAAAAATATGAAAACATGTAAAATAAGTGGTGACCAAACCAGTACAAAAATGTTTTTTATTTTTTTATTTTTTATTTTTTTAAGTATACACATATTTTTTTTATAAAATAATGGTTATTAAGATTATTATGATTATTATGCATATCATAAACGATAACTAAATAAATAAATACATAAAAATAAATAAGCAAAAATAAACTAATAAAAATGTATTATGTATTTTGCATATTGTAAAAACAAATTATATATATAAAAAAAACATGTTTATGTATTTATTTATTTAGTTATCGTTTATGATATGCATAATAATCATAATAATCTTAATAACCATTATTTTATAATATTTTTATGTGTATACTTAAAAAAACTAAAAAAAACTAAACCATTTTTGTACTGGTTTGGTCACCACTTGATGTTCAATGTACAAATCTCATTCATAAATCTGCATCCTAAAGCAAAACCAGTTGAGAAGCACCAGAAAAAAAAACATATCCCAGAGGATATGAAATGTCAAAGTACTTTACAGAAAAGGAAATGAGTAATGTTTGAGCGATTCAAATGTACGTAGCACATTTCCTTTTGTCAGAAATTAGCTGTCATCTGTCAACTGCAAGAATGAGTAGGAAACAGCTTGAACCGTGTCACAAAGCGAAGGCTCTTTACATTTGCAATTTGCTCACCCACACATTCATGGGCAATCATTTCTGCCTGCTTTTGCTAATCAGTAGCTTTAAGAAGAGAGACTCGCCAGCAGAAAAACATATTCCCATGCGTCTCATAATGCATTTTCTTTGATGCTCAAGAGGCTATCTCCCCATCCTCCAGCCCCCGGTTTGAGTTTCCATGGAAGTCAGTGTTAACTTCACACGGTGATACTTTCTGAGAAAACCCCATGTGTCACTGCCTCCTCCTGGATTCATGATTAAGTGGACTCTCAGATGCACACCGCTCTTAAATTATAACTCTTGCGATTGCAGGATAGCAATTACCACGCCAAAACGCCCGTCTGATTAAGATCAAATTGTTGTTTACATACCACAATCTCCAAAAAACACGATTAATATGTTTTTACCAGAGAAGTCACTTCAGTTTTGTGGCAGCCCACCAATTTTCTAGTCACCACACCGGTACTTTAAAAGAGTTTTTTTGCATTTCTCACAGGAGAAATATCAGTTTAAATGAACGGTGTGTGCTGTTGAGAACTGCTGGTTTGAAGTAGACATATTATTATGCATTAATCTCCGTCGTTTTAATGAGCGCTGGCTCCGGCATGATTGGTGCACTTGAATTAAAAGCAGCCAGCGTACAGAAGTCAGAGTCGCCGCTCGGTCATTCTCGGGCAGCAACAGTGCTCACTTCACACTGTGCCCTTTTCCCCTCCTCCTCCTCCTCCTCCTCTCGCCGCTCCCTCCCGCCTCTTCCTCATTTCCTGTGAAGAAGTATCTGTTGAAAGAGGGGGGGCACGGCAGCCGAGCGTACGACGAGAACACAGGGAGCTTAATTAAACTGCTCTTCAACTGTGCCAAAGTGGAGCAGCTTGGAGGCACTGGTTGAGATCAGAATCAAAACTGGAGAGACGGCTGGAGAAATCCTTGAGATCTTCATGTCTGCGAGTGAAGAATAAAGCAGGACTCAAAGTGCACTTGAGGAGAGCCACAGTTGTTCCAGGAGAACTCTGAAACCGCTTGTGAACCGCTGAGATTGAGGGCGAGAGGGGCAAGATGGGCGCTTTGATGGTGATATTTTCTCTGCAAACCAAACAAAGGAGAAGAAGGACAGGTAGGGAGTAAAGAGCACTTTCATTATATGACAGAGAGTCAGAGATGCTGTAAAGACTACAGTAGAGGATATTACATTGTGCATTGCATGCTCTTTGTACTTGTTTAATTAGACATATAGATATACTGTAAAGTGGAGTCCAGAAGTCTAGGGATTCAAAATAGTGTCTAAACCTGGAAATAAAGAGAGTTTTAAGGATTTGAAAAATGTAAAACAGAAATGTTATGATGAATGAGAAGTACTGATGATTCTGCATCAAGATGTTTTTTGGATCTGTCTCAAATCATGTTGGAGAACATGATCATCAGGTTTTACACACACTTGTGGAGCTAATGCAGCTAGAGTACTGCTGCTGTTAAATTATTACCAAATTATAAGACATGATCTTATCAAGTTTTTAAATTAATGTTTTACTCAGTTTATTATGCTGATAATATTATTTTTAAGCAAATGTATTCAGTTAAAAGGTCACACTTCAGCTTGGGAAATGATTTTCACTATATGACCTTTGCCTCAATAAACTCCTAATTTGCTGCTTATTAGTAGTTAGTAAGGTAGTTGTTAAGTTTAGGTATTGGGTGGATTAAGGGATCGAGAATATGGTCATGCAGAAAAAAAATCATTAATATGTGCTTTATAACTATTAATAAACAGCCAATATGCTAGTAATATGCATGCTAATAAGTAACTAGTTAATAGTGAGAATGGGTCCCTAAACTAAAGTGTTACCAGTTTAAAAAAAAAAGGCAAAATGGAAGCATTTGAAACACACACACACACACACACACACACACACACACACACAGAGACACACAAAAAGTGTAGAAACAGTTTTCACTCGGAAATTGCTTGTAAATTTCATAATTACAAAGAAACAGTAAGTGACACATTGAATTAAATGTAATTTTGAAGTAGACTGAATTTTGAATGAAGTACTTTTTATTTTTTTTTAATTTTGAATACTCATCAATCTTTATTTTATAAGTTCATTTTTTTACAGTGTAGAGCTTTCAAATGTGATATAGATATGTAACAAACAAATGTATCATTTGAATCTTTTTTATATATATTTTATTTTTATTTTTAAATATAAGATGTGCGTCTTCTTCCTCTGGTGGGTGTTTTTGTCTTTCGCCTTGAGAAACGAGTACAGCACCACACAGCGATGATTCATGGTTTTATGCTTCTTTATTGTGTGGTCAGAGAACTCAAAGGGAGAGTTTCTCACAAATGCTGGACAAGGGGCTTTTACCACGAAATACAGAGGATTCCTTGCAGTAAAGAGAGGTTGTGAATAATCAAATCACAATTACTGAAGATTTCTGCAGTTTAAAATTAAAAAAATATTTTACTTTGAAATGATATTTCAAATATATTTTCTTGGTATTTTCTTGCAAAATATACTCCTTTTTATTTATTTATTTTTTTCACAAATATATAAATGAATTAAAAAAAAAATATTCCCAAAAATAAATAAATTAATTAATATTCTTTCATTTTTCGAACATATAAAAGCACCTTCAAACTTCAATCTCTAAGGGATGAGGACAAACGCTCCCCAGTATTAACTGAGTGAATGGACCATTAGTGATGTGTGCCTGATTTTATAGGAACTCTTTAAGGAATATCTGCCAGGCCATCAAACTGTGAAATTACATCTCATTCACCTTCCACATAATCCACATAAATCTGACAGCACACACTCCTTCGTGCATTGTGCTCTCATTTCAGTGGAGTTTAGGACTGTGATTTAGTCTTTTAGTCTTTTATTGTTTTGAAATCTGAGGTACTGCGATCAATTTTTCTCTTTACACACACTGTCTGTCTGCAGTCTGTAGCTCTCTTATATCTGGTTCATGCCTGTGATGATTAAGGTTAGTCTTTCGTACATTTGCATAATGCGGAATACATTACATACATTACATAAAGTTGAAAAAGGGGAGAAAATAGCTGCTATCCCGGCGAAGTTTCTCAAACGTACTCTGTCCTGATTAGCTTATTCACTGCATCCCTGCTACTGAGACTGGTTTAAAGAGGCAGAGCTTTGGTTTTCTCTAACCTGAGACTGCATGTGTGTCTTAAAGCAGTTCTGGTTTATGTGTAACATTTCATCATCATAGAGAGAGAATACACCAGTGTATAACATTTTTATATTCTTGTGACTCGCTGTACTGAATTTTTTCCTGGTGAGTCAAGCAATTGTCAGTTTTAGTCAGAATAATTTTTACTCAATACTGTATACTGTAAAAAAACAACAACAGATTTTCAAAGTTGTAAATAAAGAAAAGATTATTAGATTATGTTTTAAAATACTATTTCAGGCTTATATATATATATATATAATATATATATATATATATATATATATATATATATATATATATATATATATATATATATATATATATATGGTAACACTTTAGAATAGGGAACACTTACTCACTATTAACTACGACTTTCCCCTCAATAAATTCCTTATTTGCTGCTTATTAATAGTTAGTAAGGTAGTTGTTAGGTTTAGGTATTGGTAGGATTAGGGATGTAGAATAAGTTCATGTAGAATAAGGCATTAATATGTGCTTAATTACTACTAATAAATGGTTAATATTCTAGTAATATGCATGCTAATAAGCAAATAGTTAAGAGACCCTAAAATAAAGTGTTACCATATACAGTGAGGAAAAAAAAATATTTGATCCCCTGCTGATTTTGTACATTTGCCCACTGACAAAGAAATGATCAGTCTATAATTTTAATGGTAGGTTTATTTGAACAGTGAGAGACAGAATAACAACAACAAAAAAAAAAAAATCCAGAAAAACGCATTTCAAAAAAGTTTTAATATGATTTGCATTTTAATGAGTGAAATAAGTATTTGACCCCTTCGCAAAACATGACTTAGTACTTGGTGACAAAACCCTTGTTGGCAATCACAGAGGTCAGACGTTTCTTGTAGTTGGCCACCAGGTTTGCACACATCTCAGGAGGGATTTTGTCCCACTCCTCTTTGCAGATCCTCTCCAAATCATTAAGGTTTCGAGGCTGACGTTTGTCAACTCGAACCTTCAGCTCCCTCCACAGATTTTCTATGGGATGAAGGTCTGGAGACTGGCTCGGCCACTCCAGGACCTTAACGTGCTTCTTCTTGAGCCACTCCTTTGTTGCCTTGGTCGTGTGTTTTTAGGTCATTGTCATGCTGGAATACCCATCCATGACCCATTTTCAATGCCCTGGCCCTGACGGTACATGGCCCCGTCCATCGTCCCTTTGATGCGGTGCAGTTGTCCTGTCCCCTTAGCAGAAAAACACCCCCAAAGCATAATGTTTCCACCTCCATGTTTGACGGTGGGGATGGTGTTCTTGGGGTCATAGGCAGCATTCCTCCTCCTCCAAACACGGTGAGTTGAGTTGATGCCAAAGAGCTGGATTTTGGTCTCATCTGACCACAACACTTTCACCCAGTTCTCCTCTGAATCATTGGCAAACTTCAGACGGGCTGTACATGTGCTTTCTTGAGCAGGGGGATATTACGGGCACTGCAGGATTTCAGTCCTTCACGGTGTAGTCTGTTACCAATTGTTTTCTTGGTGACTATGGTCCCAGCTGCCTTGAGATCATTGACAAGATCCTCCCGTGTAGTTCTGGGCTGATTCCTCACTGTTCTCATGATCACTGAAACTCCACGAGGTGAGATCTTGCATGGAGCCTCAGACTGAGGGAGATTGACAGTTATTTTGTGTTTCTTCCATTTGTGAATAATCGCACCAACTGTTGTCATCATCTCACCAAGCTGCTTGGCGATGGTCTTGTAGCCCATTCCAGCCTTGTGTAGGTCTACAATCTTGTCCCTGACATCCTTGGACAGCTCTTTGGTCTTGGCCATGGTGAAGAGTTTGGAATCTGATTGATTGCTTCTGTGGACAGGTGTCTTTTATACAGGTAACACGCTGAGACTCCCTTTAAGAGAGTGCTCCTAATCTCAGCTCCTTACCTGTATAAAAGACACCTGGGAGCCAGAAATCTTGCTGATTGATAGGGGATCAAATACTTATTTCACTCATTAAAATGCAAATCAATTTATAACTTTTTTGAAATGCGTTTTTCTGGATTTTTTGTTGTTGTTGTTATTCTCTCTCACTGTTCAAATAACCCTACCATTAAAATTATAGACTGATCATTTCTTTGTCAGTGGGCAAACGCAAAATCAGCAGGGGATCAAGTAAAAAAATCCCACTGTATATATATATATATATATATACAGTGGGATATATATAGTAATTATTTCTGAAATGTACTATCAGTTTCTGGTTAAAAATTGTTTCACCACCATTTTTTTTTTTCATGTAAATAAATTTTAATGTAAACATTTGCTGCAACTAAGTGTGAATTAAGTGTGTATAAAATGCGTTGTTTGTGCCTTTTTTAATAATGGAAGTAATAAAAAGGAAGTGTAATGAAAATCAGTACTGAAACGATTTTTTTATGTTGTAATTTAAAAGACTATTGGAGTACAATTGCAAGAAAATACGATTTCATTCCTTCTAAAAATCCTGTAAAATAGATCACAGCATTTAATTTAAAATTATTTCATTTCATTTGGATGTCCAGGTAAAATTCTGTAATGCTGTTCTGATTATCCACTTAAACTGCAAATATTTATCCCACTTTAAAACCTGGCATGTTGTTTTTCTGTATAGTTTGCAAATTGGAAAGGTGACGTTCGGCTTAACTTATCATAGAAATACAGATTTCAACACAAGTCTCAACAGGACAATATCTATAGTTTACCTTAATAGTTGTGATGAAAATATACGTAATTGAACATAACACACTGTAGTTACAGCATTAAACTGATGATTGTTTTCAAAGGAGACTACTGCTTGGATAAGCAAGTTCTCTTCTCTCCAGCTTTGGGATGTTAAGGTTGAGGAACTTTGCAACAGCTATATCTATAGAGAAAGTTATATTTAGTGTCTCATTCCCAACCTATATTTTATGGATGGTTTGTGGAACAGGTTGGGAATAAAATGAATGGGCAGCCTTGGCCCTTCTCCTAGGCAATATATCATAAAGAAGACAGTTTTTGTGCATTGTAAGCAGAAATCAGAGGAACCCAGATTCCCACACTGGGAGCTCAGCAGTCTGTTTGGACCAAGTTTATTTGAACTGTGTGTAGCTTGTTATTGTGGAGACATTCGGATGCTAGAGGAGAATGCTGGATGATTTATTACTCTAACAACAAAATACTAAAGGGCACCACAGTATTACCATGTTTTTGGACACAGTACCATGGCATTGTCTTTACACTGCAAAGATGGTGCATCTAAACAGACACATATAGTATACCTCAAAGAGTTGCTTTTCACAAACGATAAATATGAAATAATTTAGATATAAATGATGCCCTTGTGAATAAGACGTATACACTTAATTGTTTAAAATGTGTACTTGTAATGTACTTCAAGTCTTAAAAGTATATAAAAAAGATAATATAACATTTTTTAAACGTTTTAAAAAATCCCTTTACAAGAACTACAACGAACGGCTCGTTTGGACTACAAAGTTGTTTTCCTGTATTTGTGACATCACAAATTGTAAATCCCGCCTAAGGAAATTTGAATGTTGGCGGGTGGAGAACGCTTGGTTGAGCACTGCACGCTTCAAAATCTAAACCCAGTGCTGGTGTTTTTATATCACTGTATTTCTGATGGAAACCAACTGTTTTCAGAAAATTTTGGATGTCATTTTCATTTCATCTTGCATATAATGTCTGATAAAGCAGCGTTTGTGAGCGGAGCTCTGTTTTGTGTACAGTGTTACCGGGGAAACCTCGAGCTCTCCCGCTCCAACAGCGCCTCCCGCTGGCAGAGAATTCATTTGCCTTATACTACGGGGCCGTTGAATGCTTGAATCTGATTGGCTGACGAACGTTCTAAGGTGTGCAATTATTTTCAGGGAAACACACGGCGAACATAGTTCCAGGCAGCTCTTGACCGCATTACATGACCATATCACATATTGACATATTGCATGTTCAGATATTCATACAACAGAATATTCTAGTGGACATTCATTTTTGTAAAAATGATCCAAAAAATGCTGCCGGTGACTGGCAAATTAAAAAAAAATGCTAGTGGGAAAAAGTTAAAAATCTTTTTTTCCCCCAATAAGACTTAAATGTCAAATATCTCATTATACTTAGATGTTTCACCTGTGCCTCCTAAAAGAGTGAAATGGATTTTTTTCCTGTCCTGATGTTCCTGTGGTGTTATCATCCAATCTGTATTATGACGTGATTGTGAGTGATTAGTCACTCTTGAAACTCTGCTTGACCATTTAAAACCAGAACAAACCGTTCCATTATATAGTATAGAGCAGCATTAAATGAACTTCCCTTATGCTTCTCTGAAACCTTGAAAGCCTATAAACTTTATTGTTGCATGCTGATTCTTTGAGTCCAAACGATTGATGAAATATCCTTATCGGCCTTTATTTTCTTTTTCAACCATTCATTTCACCATTTTGTTTGAAATAATACGACAGCGTACCCCTGTGACACTTTCCCGAGCAAAGTTTTAATATTTCAGTCTATTGCATTTTCAGAAAGGCTTTTGTGTGTGTGCTTCTATGAGAGTGACTCATAAACATGAAGAGAAGAGCGTGTGTCGAGTGTGTACGTGTGTGTCCACTTGTGAGGAGTATTTCAGATAGTCCATGGCGTCCCAGTGTAAGTGTGCATCCAGAGGGCTTTGATGATTGTGCCTGCTTGCTTTCAGAAACATTGAAGAGAAGGCTTTCCAGCCACTCCAGCCCCACTCTAATGCTTGCCATTCATTTAGCAGCATGTCGATCCGCCGTCACAAGAGCTTCTATTTAACCAGCGCCGCTCTGACAAAAGCATCCGTCCCTATAATATACTTGTACTTTTGAAGTGCACTAAGAGCACACAGTCCTACTTCATCCATGCACAGGATTCAGGAGCACTCGTCTGTTTGTGTGCGATGGCACATTGCAGAAGGATCCTGTCTCAGCGCCGTCAGGAGACACTGGCTGTTCTCTCAGCGTGTTTGCTAATTAGGGACCGAGCACCGATGGTGCGAGGACCCTATTGAATCTGCTCTGTTTATTATTAGGGCCCGAGCACCGATGGTGTGAGGACCCTATTGAATCTGCTCCGTTTATTAGGGACCGAGCACCGATGGTGCGAGGACCCTATTGAATCTGCTCTGTTTATTATTATTATTAGGGACCGAGCACCGATGGTGCGAGGACCCTATTGAATCTGCTCTGTTTATTATTATTATTATTATTAGGGACCGAGCACCGATGGTGTGAGGACCCTATTGAATCTGCTTTGTTTATTATTATTATTATTATTATTATTATTATTAGGGCCCAAGCCAGTAAGGCGCAGGGCCCTATTGATTTCCAAAGGATTATTATTTTTTTTTTTTTTTTTTTTTTTTTATTTTTTATTCAACCATCCGGGTACTTTTGGGGGCCTTAACATGCTCAAAAACTCTTGAAAATTCGCACGCACGTTGGAATCTGTTGGCGTCCGGACGCCACAGTGGCTGGGACCCGGGCGCGGCACAGGGGCTCTACGGCGCCCCCTAGAACACAGTTTGAAAACTTGATGTATAGCTCACACATGCTTGCACGTATTCATATAAAACTCGGTACACATATAGATCTCATTGAGCCGAACAAATTTCACACTGCATGTCATTGGCTCCGCCCAACAGGAAGTCGGCTATTCAGGGCTGTTTAAAAAACCATGCTCTGGAATTTGATATACTCCTCTGAAGATTACCACCCGATTGCCACCAAACTCGGTGAACATGATCTCAAGGCATTGGGGACGCAAAATTGCCAGGATATTTTTGATATCTCGAACGGTTTGCCCGTGGCGAGGCGATGAATTTATGGCGAAAAATGAGAGACAGGAAGCGTCTAATAACATCCACATACATTGTCTGATTTTGATCAAACTTCAGGGTTTTGTTCGTTGTTTGATGCCGAGCGCATAGATGTGACTATTAGGAGTCAAAGTTATAGCGCCACCAACTGGCAGCAGGAAGTGTGTCATTTTCAAAATGCTTTGAATTCAGCATCTTATTTTTAATCGATTTGCTTCAAACTTCATCAGAATAATGTCAAAGCACGGCCGATGTAAAACTGTGAAGGGAATATTGATATCTATAATACTGTTGCCATGGCAACGTTTCAAACTTGAAAATTTGTTTTTGGTGATTTTGAAGCAGATAACATGTTTAGAATGTCATGAAACTCAACACACATATGAGTATTAATGATAGTTAGACACTGGAAAAAGCTCATAAACGGGCGTGGAAGAGGCGCTCTATAGCGCCACCTTTTGTCAAAAATGGGGGGGTTAGTTTTAGCTACAGACACCAAACTCGGTACATAAATTGTTCTATTCAAGCCGGACAACTTTCTAATTTACACTCATTAGCTACGACCAACAGGAAGCCAGCTATCTTTTTTTTTTATTTAATTTTTGGGGAATATCAAGCTGTAAACAAATTCATACTCCTCCGAGCAGAAACAAGTAGTTCACACCAAACTTTGTCAACATGATGCCAATATACTGAAGATGCTAAATTGCTAACGGATTTAGGATATCTTGAACGGTGTATTAATGGCGATTTGTTAAAGTTACAGTAAAAAAGAGAGCAGTTCTTTTCTTATCTTTAAAGTGCAGCTTCCAAACACTTCAAAACTTTTTACATACATAGAGCAAGTCATTCTGAAGAAGTATGGCTAGTTTCATGACTTTACAAAAGGTCTATGAATAACAGAAAATTAATAAACTATCAAGACATTTCATCACACTGGCTCTGTGTATGTGGGGGATGGGTGAGTCTGTGTTAAGTGTTAGTGTGAGGAGGGGGGTGAGAGACCCAGAGAGAGAGAGACAGAGAGAGAGAGAGAGACCAATCATACCATTATAAAGCCCTGCAATACTAAGAGATGAGCAAAGAAAGCAAGCCCTTCCTCCATCTGATCCAGAGCTTCAGTCCTGATGCTTCACTAACATCTACTGATGCTCTGACTCACAACATCAGAACCAATCAGATCACTGCACAAATCAAACAGAGTTACATCACTCATTGGCAAACCCAAACTCAACAACAGAGTAAAATGCAATGCTATCTGTCCCTAAAGAGAGAGTACAGTATGGCAGAGTATCTGTACACAGTGTCAGATAAGAAACTGAGAAGCACGTTGACCAGATACAGACTCAGCGGACACAAGCTGATGATAGAGACGGGCAGACACAGACAAACATGGCTGCCCCCCGAGCAGAGATTGTGTTCACACTGTGATCTGAATCAGACGGAAACAGAACTGCACTTCCTAACAGAATGCTCCAAATACACAGATATACGGACAGTGTTCTACAACAAAATACAGCAGATCCATCCCACATTTCAAACTCTTCCAGAGCAGGAGAAACTAGCGTATCTGCTCGGAGAACACAAGAGCTGCTGTGTGTTTGCTGCTCAATATGTGTCTCTCTGTCAGCACAGAAGAGAAGACACTCCACCTGCCCTGAGCTGATGCTCCCAGCACATCTACATTATGTTATGCCATATTACTTAATTATGTATATTTTGCCTCTGTATATCTTATACTTTATCTATTTAATTTTATTTTTAACACATACTTACACTAGCCATTTATTTTGCACTACATGCTTAATACTTTTTTTTTTTTAGATTTGTATTTTATTATTATTTTCCTTTCTGTTAATTCAAATGTGCACTATTTGTGAGCAGCCCAGCTGCAATTGCTTTGGCAATACAAATGTATAGCTTTTGTCATGCCAATAAAGCACACTTAAATTGAAATTGAAATTGAAATTGAGAGAGAGAGACACAGAGAGAGAGAGAGAGAGACAGAGAAAGAGAGAGAGAGAGAGACAGAGAAAGAGAGAGAGAGAGAGACAGAGAGAGAGAGAGAGACAGAGAGAGACAGAGAGAGAGAGAGACACAGAGAGAGACAGAGAGAGAGAGAGAGAGACTTTTAAACATCTCTTTAATCACTAGAAAAAATAATTCAGTATTTATTTATGTAATTATTCATTTTATTTTATTTTATTTATTAAATTATTCTTTTTTATTATTATTTTTTTTTGCATTAAAGCTTAAGAAATCTCCTACGCCTTATCTTTATCTGTCAGTCTTGGGGACAAAAAATAAATAAAAATAAAAATCCAAGAACCAGTTAATTTGTTAAAGTTTATTAAAGTTACAATAATAAAGAGAGCAGTTATTTTCTTATATCTTTAAAGTGCAGCTTCCAAACACTTCAACACTTTTTACATACATAGAGCAAGTCATTCTGAAGAAGTATGGTTAGATTCATGACTTTACAAAAGGTCTATGAATAATAGAAAATTAAAAAATCTAGCAGACAACTGATCTGTGTGCACTGTGTGTGTATGTGTGTGTGTGTGTGTGTGTGTGTGTGTGGATGGGTGTGTCTCTGTGTGTTGAGTGTGGAAGTGAGGAGCTGGGTGAGGGGGTGGGAGAGAGAGAGAGAGAGAGAGAGAGGTAACACTTCATAATGATTGCACACTATGAATCATTAGGTAAGCATTAGTAAATAGTTAGTTCATCCTTTATAAAGCATTGCCCCAATATTAATATTCATTAGTAAGTAGTTTATAAATACAGCTATAAATGCCTTGTTCTTTACTTATTAGGCATATCTATTACAAAGGAGATTTAAAGGCTCAGTTATCTTCCTAACACAAAAAATAAACAAACACAACACAGAGGGATACAACACATACATATTTTTTTCAAGATACAAAAAATGAAACTGTACACTTGAAATTTTTATTTTAGTTTATTTTTTACAATGAAATTTCAGAGGTTTAGATTTCATTTTTTATCAAGTGTACAGATCTAGGGTTTCATTTTTTGCATCTTGAAAAAAATATTTGTGTTCTGTATCCCTCTGTGTTGTGTTTGTTTAACTTTTCTGTTTGGGAGATAAATGAGTCTTTTAATCTGGGCAGTCAGGGGCAGCAGGGCCTTCTCTGCTGGCCTTATAAAAAAATAAAATAGTGTGAAAAAATGTTTTTATTGATTATTTGGGTATCATTTTCATTTGTGTAATGTCTACAAAATTGCCTATGATTAGTTTAGTTGAGGTTGAACTGGAATATCCTACATAAAAAAGTCTGAGGCCAGCACTACAGATAGTGCTACCCTTTTGTTGAAAGACGTCACATCTGATTTGTTACGAGCATTAGTGACAGAATCATCAGCCAATCAAATTTTGACGTTTAATGACAGCCCGCCCTCTGGGTCTAGCTACGTGCCCAGTGCTACCCCTTGTGTTAAACCGCCCATCTAGTCAGGGATTTCCAGAGATGGTCCTCACTGCAGAACACAAGATCCAGGGGGTGTGGCTGGATCACTCCTCCCACCTTACATACACCTAAACCTACCATCTCCACCTACATTGTCTGATTTTGATCAAACTTCAGGGGTTTGTTTGGTGTATGATGGCGATCGCATAGATGTGACTATCAGAAGTCAAAGTTATAGCGCCACCATCTGGCAGCAGGAAGTGTGTCATTTTCAAAATGCTTTGAATTCAGCGTTTTACTTTTACTCTATTTTTTTCAAACTACATCAGAATAATGTCAAAACACGGCCAATGTAAAAGGAATAGGCCCATATTGAGGGAATATTGATATTTAAAATACTGTTGCCATGGCAACGTGTCAAATTTGAATATTATTTTCTGGTGATTTTGAGGCGGATAACATGCTTAGAATTTCATGAAACTCAACACACATATCAGTATTAATGATAGATAGACACTGGAAAAAGCTCATAAAAGGGCGTGGAAGAGGCACTGCATAGCGCCACCTTTTCAGAACACTTGGGGGGTTAGTTTTAGCTACAGTCACCAAACTTGGTACATATATTGGTCTCATCAAGCTGGACAACCTTCTAATTTACAGTCATTAGCTACAACCAACAGGAAGTCGGCTATTTTGATTTGAATGTGGATATTTGGAAAAAATATGGGTGTGAATTAACGCATACTCCTCAGAGGATTATTATACTGTACACTATACACCAAACTTTGTCTACATGATGCCAAAACATTCACAAACTTAAATTTGTAAACGGATTTTGGATATCTTGAACGGTGTTGCCGTGTCAATTTATTAAAGTAACAGTCTTTCACAGTCTTGATGGTTTGGATTAACCCTTTAATTGCTGTATCAATTAAAACCAGACTGCCAGAGGGTTACTGTAAATGCATGTGCTCGCTGTGCCCCTTTTTCATGATGCCACCGGCGTGGCGGTTGCACTGACAGCTTGGGCCCGCCATCGCTGCTTGCAGCTATATTTATTATTATTTTCCAAACTTAATCGCATTTTTGAGGGCCTAAACACGCTCGAAAAGTCAGGAAACTTTGCACACGCCCCAGAAGTGGCGAAAATTTACGTCTGATATGGGTTTCAAAAGTGGGTGTGGCAAAATGGCTCAATAGCGCCACCTATACACTTTCAACGGAGTGCACCTCAAACTGCGTTTCACGTACAAGTATAAAAGTTGGTACACTCATGTAAGATAACAATACCTACAAAAATGTCTCCAGGTACGAAATCCGGAACCCAACAGGAAGTCGGTTATTTTGAATTTTCTCTGCAAATTTTGTGTCATTTTTGCCATTTTCAGGTGTCATACTTTAACGAACTCCTCCTAGAGATTAATTCAGATCAACGCCAAATTTGGTCAGTGTAATCTAAAGCCCTTTGTGACGTTAAATTGCGAAGATCTAGAGTTTTCGTTGAAGGGCGTGTCCGTGGCGGCCTGGCAAAATTCGATGTTTCGCCATGAAACAGGAAGTTGTTATAACTCAGCCATACATTGTCCGATCTACCCCAAACTTCACATGTTTGATAAGAGTCCTGACCTGAAGAGATTTACATGCAAATATTCAGTTACAGTTGTAGCGCCACCTGCTGGAAACAGGAAGTGACATGTTTTAGTCTGTAACAAACTCCTCCTAGAGATTTCATGATTTGAAAGTTATATTAGTTCAGTCTAATCTAAAGGCATTTGCGATGTTAAATTGTGAAGATCTAGAGTTTTCGTTGAAGGGCGTGTCCATGGCGGCGTGACAAAGTTCGATGTCTCGCCATGGGAATACAAGTTGTTGTAACTCAGCCATACAATGTCCGACCTGCCCCAGACTTCACAAGTTTGATAAGAGTCCAGGCCTGAACACATCTAAACACCAATATTCCATTATAATCATAGCGCCACCCTCTGGCAACAGGAAATAACCTGTTTTACACTAACTTAAACATGCTATGTCCAATCTGCACCAAACTTCACATGTTTGGTAAGAGTCCTCGCCTGAAGACACCTAAAGGCCAATATTCAGTTATAATCATAGCGCCACCTGTTGGCAATAGGATACGTCATGCTTTATACTAACTCAAATATACTATGTTCAATCTGCCCCAAACTTCATATGTTTGATAAATGTGTTGGCCTGAACACATCTAAAGGCAAATATTCCATTATAATCATAGCGCCACCTGCTGGAAACAGGAAATGACTTGTTTTACACTAACTTACACATGCAATGTCCAATCTGCACCAAACTTCACACGTTCGATAAGAGTCCTGGCCTGAACATATCTAATGGCCAATATTCCATTATAATCCTAGCGCCACCTGCTGGCAACAGGAAATGTCTTATTTGATACTAACATCAACATGCAAAGTCCAAACTGGACCAAATTCACATCTTTGGTAAGACTCATACCCTGAAGACACCTATAGGCCAATATTCAGTTATAATCATAGCGCCACCTCTTGGCAATAGGTTAAGTCATTCTTTATACTAACTCAAACATACTATGTTCAATCTGCACCAAACTTCATATGTTTGATTAAAGTGCTTTCCTGAAGATATCTACATGCCAATATCCACTTATAGTCATAGCGCCACCAGCTGGCAGCAGGAAGTTTGGCACATATAAATGATTTTGATATATTCCTTCTATATTTTCCTCTTTAAATGCATATTGCTCACCGTTCCCTGTCTTTCTGAAGCCACCGTTGGCGGTGAGCCCGGGTGCGAGGTCCCTTTCATCGCTGCTTGCAGCTTTAATTAGGGACCGAGCACCGATGGTGCGAGGACCCTATTGAATCTGCTCTGTTTATTATTATTATTATTATTATTATTATCAGGGCCCAAGCCAGTAAGGCGCAGGGCCCTATTGATTTCCAAAGGATTATTAGGGCCCAAGCCAGTAAGGCGCAGGGCCCTCTTGTTCTTCTAAGGATTATTATTTTTTTTTTTTTTTTTATTTTTCTTTCAACCGTCCGGGGGTTTTTAGGGGCCTTAACGTGCTCAAAAACTCTTGAAAATTCGCACACACGTTGGAATCCGCGGCCATCAGGACGCCGCAGAGGCTGGGACCCGGGCGTGGCACAGGGGCTCTACGGCGCCCCCTAGAACACAGTTTGAAAACTTGATGTATAGCTCACACATACTTGCTCGTATTCATATAAAACTCGGTACACATATAGATCTCATTGAGCCGAACAAATTTCACACTGCATGTCATAGGCTCCGCCCAACAGGAAGTCGGCTATTCAGGGCTGTTTAAAAAACCATGCTCTGGAATTTGATATACTCCTCTGAAGATTACCACCCGATTGCCACCAAACTCGGTGAACATGATCTCAAGGCATTGGGGACGCAAAATTGCCAGGATATTTTTGATATCTCGAACGGTTTGCCCGTGGCGAGGCGATGAATTTATGGCGAAAAATGAGAGACAGGAAGCGTCTAATAACATCCACATACATTGTCTGATTTTGATCAAACTTCAGGGTTTTGTTCGTTGTTTGATGCCGAGCGCATAGATGTGACTATTAGGAGTCAAAGTTATAGCGCCACCAACTGGCAGCAGGAAGTGTGTCATTTTCAAAATGCTTTGAATTCAGCATCTTATTTTTAATCGATTTGCTTCAAACTTCATCAGAATAATGTCAAAGCACGGCCGATGTAAAACTGTGAAGGGAATATTGATATCTATAATACTGTTGCCATGGCAACGTGTCAAACTTGAAAATTTGTTTCTGGTGATTTTGAAGTAGATAACATGTTTGGAATGTCATGAAACTCAACACACATATGAGTATTAATGATAGTTAGACACTGGAAAAAGCTCATAAACGGGCGTGGAAGAGGCGCTCTATAGCGCCACCTTTTGTCAAAAATGGGGGGGTTAGTTTTAGCTACAGACACCAAACTCGGTACATAAATTGTTCTATTCAAGCCGGACAACTTTCTAATTTACACTCATTAGCTACAACCAACAGGAAGCCAGCTATCTTTTTTTTATTTAATTTTTGGGGAATATCAAGCTGTAAATAAATTCATACTCCTCCAAGCAGAAACAAGTAGTTCACACCAAACTTTGTCAACATGATGCCAATATACTGAAGATGCTAAATTGCTAACGGATTTAGGATATCTTGAACGGTGTATTAATGGCGATTTGTTAAAGTTACAGTAAAAAAGAGCAGTTATTTTCTTATATCTTTAAAGTGCAGCTTCCAAACACTTCAAAACTTTTTACATACATAGAGCAAGTCATTCTGAAGAAGTATGGTTAGTTTCATGACTTTACAAAAGGTCTATGAATAACAGAAAATTAATAAACTATCAAGACATTTGATCACACTGGCTCTGTGTATGTGGGGGGATGGGTGAGTCTATGTGTTAAGTGTGAGTGTTAGGAGGTGAGTGAGAGAGACAGAGAGAGAGACAGAGAGAGAGAGAGAGACACAGAGAGAGACAGAGAGAGAGAGAGACACAGAGAGAGAGAGAGAGACTTTTAAACATCTCTTTAATCACTAGAAAAAAATCATTCAGTATTTATTTATTTAATTATTCGTTTTATTTTATTTTATTTATTTAATTATTCTTTTTTTTTTTTTGCATTATACATTTTTTTTATAACTACCTGACTCAATCATGAATTAAAGCAGGAATATGTGTTAATAAAGCATTCATTAACACATTGAGCAATTATTATGATGTGTCTAAATAATAAGATTTATAAATGTACATTTAAATAGTTTATTAATCAGTTACTTACACTTTCTAAATGATCTTATGAACCACTCACAATAATATATACGTACTGATGTTAATTAATATAGTTAATGTTAAAAACTGAAACCTTATTGTAAAGTGTTACTAAAGTTTTATATATTGTTCTGTCAGTGGCGGCTCCAGGATTTTTTTGTTGGGGGTGCTACGGGGGGGGGGGGGCTTAACAGTTCAGAGGGGGTGATAAAAACTAATTAAATTGAGAGAAAATAATGAACGCCTAACTTTAGCTATCGTATTTTTTTTATATACAGCAGCTCCGAAAAAGGCATATTTAACTTTTTTCCTGTGGTATTAAACTTCACATATGCCACTGTTATTGGTAATATAACTTCTAATGCCAACTGCCAAATATGACACTTACAAAGTAATATAATTTATGAATATAGAAAAGAAAGAAATTTGGGATTTTTTTCTTTTTTCATTGTTTTCTTTTATTTATTTATTTATTTAAGTTATCTTTATTTATTTATTTTTTTACACATATCTAGTCATTTTTTTCTGACCATCAAGTGTCAGTCAATCAATGCCAACTGTTAGGAAAACATGGTAAATTCTAACCATTTACAATAGATAGTGCCGACAATTCATACAACTATTTCCACACGGGCACACATTGCGGGAGATAACCTCCCCGTGCTGATTTGCATCGTATCATGTGTAGATGATAGCCAGAGATAGGCCATTGTAAAAAGCTTAACAAATTGGCAATATTAAGAGGATTTAGCATTTCCAATTAATGTAGGCCTGTTACATTCTTCTTATTATTAGGCCTATTATTATTATTAGATTACTTTTATTATTAAATTACATGAAATGATTTGCCCCGCAATAATTTCATAGCTCATCACCGTATGTTGCGCTGTGAGAATAATAAAATAGGCTAGCTTGCTCCTCATTGAAAATGTTTTTAAAAACTTTTTTTAAAACGGGTCTATTCATTTATACAATGAATTATAGGCCTATAATTATAACACTGCAGTCATCAATGAAAATTCAGAGCAGCTTTATTTCATGCACCGATTTTCAAAAACAACCTGTTTAACACGAACTACGTTTCTTCTCATGTTTTTTACTATACGAGCCACAAGAGAAATATTAAGGAATAATTTGAGACAGTTATATACCGTTATCAGCATATGTTAAAATAGATTCGTCTCTCGTTGTCTCAGAGAGAATATGTGCCATTAATGCAGCGTTATCCGTCAGTTTTTTTACTTTCATTTTCTCTATAGTGAATTGACTGACGTTCACCGTCTTGCGCAAAGAATTGCTTGACCCCTCCCCATATTACCAATTGTTTATAGGCCACATATTTTTTAGGTTTTTAATATTTATTTTTCAATGTTAATGAGAGTGACACCGAGAGTTAAAAAACAGGAAAATCATTTTGAAATCCTTGGGGGGGGGGAGCAGGGTGCTGTGCCGGGGCTAAGCAAGTTCGTGATGGGGCTATAGCCCTGTCAAGACCCGCTCTAGTGCCACCACTGTGTTCTGTGTGTGTTTCACAGAGTTGATGGTTTGGATTAACCCTTTAATTGCCGTATCCCTTAAAACCAGACTGCCAGAGGGTTACTGTAATGCATGTGCCCGCTGGGCACGGTTTTTTGTTGCCACCGGGGTGGCGTTTGCACTGACGCTTGGGCCCGCCATCGCTGCTTGCAGCTATATTTATTATTTTTTTTTTTTTTTTTTTTTTTTTTTTTTTATTCAACCATCCGGGTACTTTTGGGGGCCTTAACATGCTCAAAAACTCTTGAAAATTCGCACGCACGTTGGAATCTGTTGGCGTCCGGACGCCACAGAGGCTGGGACCCGGGCGCGGCACAGGGGCTCTACGGCGCCCCCTAGAACACAGTTTGAAAACTTGATGTATAGCTCACACATGCTTGCACGTATTCATATAAAACTCGGTACACATATAGATCTCATTGAGCCGAACAAATTTCACACTGCATGTCATTGGCTCCGCCCAACAGGAAGTCGGCTATTCAGGGCTGTTTAAAAAACCATGCTCTGGAATTTGATATACTCCTCTGAAGATTACCACCCGATTGCCACCAAACTCGGTGAACATGATCTCAAGGCATTGGGGACGCAAAATTGCCAGGATATTTTTGATATCTCGAACGGTTTGCCCGTGGCGAGGCGATGAATTTATGGCGAAAAATGAGAGACAGGAAGCGTCTAATAACATCCACATACATTGTCTGATTTTGATCAAACTTCAGGGTTTTGTTCGTTGTTTGATGCCGAGCGCATAGATGTGACTATTAGGAGTCAAAGTTATAGCGCCACCAACTGGCAGCAGGAAGTGTGTCATTTTCAAAATGCTTTGAATTCAGCATCTTATTTTTAATCGATTTGCTTCAAACTTCATCAGAATAATGTCAAAGCACGGCCGATGTAAAACTGTGAAGGGAATATTGATATCTATAATACTGTTGCCATGGCAACGTTTCAAACTTGAAAATTTGTTTTTGGTGATTTTGAAGCAGATAACATGTTTAGAATGTCATGAAACTCAACACACATATGAGTATTAATGATAGTTAGACACTGGAAAAAGCTCATAAACGGGCGTGGAAGAGGCGCTCTATAGCGCCACCTTTTGTCAAAAATGGGGGGGTTAGTTTTAGCTACAGACACCAAACTCGGTACATAAATTGTTCTATTCAAGCCGGACAACTTTCTAATTTACACTCATTAGCTACGACCAACAGGAAGCCAGCTATCTTTTTTTTTTAATTTAATTTTCGGGGAATATCAAGCTGTAAACAAATTGATACTCCTCCAAGCAGAAACAAGTAGTTCACACCAAACTTTGTCAACATGATGCCAATATACTGAAGATGCTAAATTGCTAACGGATTTAGGATATCTTGAACGGTGTATTAATGGCGATTTGTTAAAGTTACAGTAAAAAGGAGAGCAGTTCTTTTCTTATCTTTAAAGTGCAGCTTCCAAACACTTCAAAACTTTTTACATACATAGAGCAAGTCATTCTGAAGAAGTATGATTAGTTTCATGACTTTACAAAAGGTCTATGAATAACAGAAAATTAATAAACTATCAAGACATTTGATCACACTGGCTCTGTGTATGTGGGGGGATGGGTGAGTCTGTGTTAAGTGTTAGTGTGAGGAGGGGGGTGAGAGAGACAGACAGAGAGACCCAGAGAGAGAGAGAGACTTTTAAACATCTCTTTAATCACTAGAAAAAAATCAATCAGTATTTATTTATTTAATTATTCTTTTTATTTTATTTTATTTATTTATTTAATTATTCATTTAATTTTTTTTTTTTTTTTGCATTATAGCTTAAGAAATTTCCTAGGCCTTATCTTTTTCTGTCAGTCTTAGGGACAAAAAAATATAAAAATCCAAGAACCAGTTAATTTGTAGGGCACTGATAACATCATTTTATATAATTAGGTTAATAATTATGTTAATTACAACATAAAAAAATCTAAAGATACATACACGTGGTCTTATAATTTTTTGTGCTGCAAATAATAATTTGACTGTAATTTGATACTGAACTCTGACACCCTCTGACATGATATTCATCTGAATTTACATCATCTCATGAATGTAACAGTAAAACAGTTCAGCTCACAGATGAAGACTAAGCTGTAATGCAGGCAAAATATTTCACAAATGCTTATAGATCATTAAAATAATTATTAAAAATGGTAATATCTCGAACAGTGTGGCAATGGTGATTTATTAAAATAACAGTAAAAAAAGATAGCAGTAATTTTCTTGTATCTTTAAAGTGCAGCTTCCAAACACTTCATAAAAAAATTACATACACAGAACAAGTCATTCTTAGGAAATGTGATTAATTTCATGAATATACAATACACTATGGATAGCAGAAAATTTTAAAACTATCAGACTTTTGATGTCACTCTCCTTCTGTCTGTGTGGGGGGATGTGTGTGTGTGTGTGTGTGTGTGTGTGTGTGTTCAGAGTCAGGGTGACACTGAGAAAGAGAGAGAGAGAGAGAGAGAGAGAGAGGGTCCTGAAGCTGCAAACACAAACTAACATGACTAACAACATCCAGCATCAGGACACTGAAACACCCATCCACAAAATTCTGCCCACCCAAATTATAAAAACACTAAAAGAAAATGATCTAACCTATTGGAATGAAACAACAGAAAAACAAAGTAAACTTGAATGTTATTTGACCCTAAATAGAGATTACACAACTGCAGAATATCTGAGTACAGTGAAAGACTGTAAATTAAGAAGACAAATGACGAGGTACAGACTGAGCGGTCATACTCTGACTATAGAGACGGGCAGATATCGACAGCACTGGCTGCCCAGAGAGAGTCGCATCTGCCCATACTGTACCCATGGAGAAGTGGAGACAGAGCAACACTTCCTTACCACCTGCTATGAAGAAATTAGAAAGAAATGTTATCTTAAATTGGAAATACTTTACCCTGACTTCAAAATGTTAAACAAGAAAACACAACTTCAATATTTATTAGATGAAAAACAAGATTGTATCTTACTAGCAGCAAGATACATTGACACCTGTCACAAAAAGAGGGAGGAGTCAACAAATCAGTGATGCGCCCACACACACACACACACACACACACACACACACAAACAAACACAAACACACACACACACACACACACACACACACACACACACACACAAACAAACACAAACACAAACACTCACACACACACACCACACTAAATTTTAAATTGTTCATAGAATTCTAGAATTCGTAGAATTGATTTGTTCTATTTTGTTTAATTATATATACATGCATGTGTTTATATATTTATTTATTTATTTTTAATTATTATTATTTATTTATTTTTTTAAATACATATTTGTTCTATATTTAATGTAAACACTATGCTTTGGCAATACATTGTAACAATTGTCATGCCAATAAAGCACATATTGAATTGAATTGAATTGAGAGAGAGAGAGAGAGAGAGAGAGAGAGAGAGAGACTTTTAAACATCTCTTTAATCACTTGAAAAAATAAAAAATCAGCACTTATTAATTTATTTACTGTTTTATTTTTTTGCATTACAGCTTAAGAAATCTCTTAGGCCTTATCCTTTTCTGTCAGTTTTACATACAAAAAAATCCTAGAATCAGTTAATTTGTAGGGCACTGACAACATAATTTTATATAAATAGGTTAATAATTGTTAATTACAACATAAAAAAAATCTAAAGATAAATACACGTGGTCTTATAAATTTTTGTGCTGCAAATAATAATTAGAATTTCATGAAACTCAACACACATATCAGTATTAATGATAGACAGACACTGGCAAAAGCTCATAAAAGGGCGTGGAAGAGGCACTGCATAGCGCCACCTTTTCAGAAAACTTGGGGGGTTAGTTTTAGCTACAGTCACCAAAACTGGTACATATATTGGTCTCATCAAGCTGGACAACCTTCTAATTTACAGTCATTAGCTACAACCAACAGGAAGTCGGCTATTTTGATTTGAATGTGAATATTTGGAAAAATATGGGTGTGAATTAATGCATACTCCTCAGAGGAGCATTATACTATACAAACCAAACTTTGTCTACATGATGCCAAAACATTGAGTAACTTAAATTGTAAACGGATTTTGGATATCTTGAACGGTGTTGCCGTGACGATTTATTAAAGTAACAGTCTTTCACAGTCTTGATGGTTTGGATTAACCCTTTAATTGCTGTATCAATTAAAACCAGATTGCCAGAGGGTTACTGTAAATGCATGTGCTCGCTGTGCCCATTTTTCTTGATGCCACCGGCGTGGCGGTTGCACTGACAGCTTGGGCCCACCATCGCTGCTTGCAGCTATATTTTTTTTTTATTTTTTTTATTTTTTTTTTTATTCAACCATCCGGGTACTTTTGGGGGCCTTAACATGCTCAAAAACTCTTGAAAATTCGCACGCACGTTGGAATCTGTTGGCGTCCGGACGCCACAGAAGCTGGGACCCGGGCGCGGCACAGGGGCTCTACGGCGCCCCCTAGAACACAGTTTGAAAACTTGATGTATAGCTCACACATGCTTGCACGTATTCATATAAAACTCGGTACACATATAGATCTCATTGAGCCGAACAAATTTCACACTGCATGTCATTGGCTCCGCCCAACAGGAAGTCGGCTATTCAGGGCTGTTTAAAAAACCATGCTCTGGAATTTGATATATTCCTCTGAAGATTACCACCCGATTGCCACCAAACTCGGTGAACATGATCTCAAGGCATTGGGGACGCAAAATTGCCAGGATATTTTTGATATCTCGAACGGTTTGCCCGTGGCGAGGCGATGAATTTATGGCGAAAAATGAGAGACAGGAAGCGTCTAATAACATCCACATACATTATCTGATTTTGATCAAACTTCAGGGTTTTGTTCGTTGTTTGATGCCGAGCGCATAGATGTGACTATTAGGAGTCAAAGTTATAGCGCCACCAACTGGCAGCAGGAAGTGTGTCATTTTCAAAATGCTTTGAATTCAGCATCTTATTTTTAATCGATTTGCTTCAAACTTCATCAGAATAATGTCAAAGCACGGCCGATGTAAAACTGTGAAGGGAATATTGATATCTATAATACTGTTGCCATGGCAACGTTTCAAACTTGAAAATTTGTTTTTGGTGATTTTGAAGCAGATAACATGTTTAGAATGTCATGAAACTCAACACACATATGAGTATTAATGATAGTTAGACACTGGAAAAAGCTCATAAACGGGCGTGGAAGAGGCGCTCTATAGCGCCACCTTTTGTCAAAAATGGGGGGGTTAGTTTTAGCTACAGACACCAAACTCGGTACATAAATTGTTCTATTCAAGCCGGACAACTTTCTAATTTACACTCATTAGCTACGACCAACAGGAAGCCAGCTATCTTTTTTTTTTTATTTAATTTTCGGGGAATATCAAGCTGTAAACAAATTGATACTCCTCCAAGCAGAAACAAGTAGTTCACACCAAACTTTGTCAACATGATGCCAATATACTGAAGATGCTAAATTGCTAACGGATTTAGGATATCTTGAACGGTGTATTAATGGCGATTTGTTAAAGTTACAGTAAAAAGGAGAGCAGTTCTTTTCTTATCTTTAAAGTGCAGCTTCCAAACACTTCAAAACTTTTTACATACATAGAGCAAGTCATTCTGAAGAAGTATGATTAGTTTCATGACTTTACAAAAGGTCTATGAATAACAGAAAATTAATAAACTATCAAGACATTTGATCACACTGGCTCTGTGTATGTGGGTGGATGGGTGAGTCTGTGTTAAGTGTTAGTGTGAGGAGGGGGGTGAGAGAGACAGACAGAGAGACCCAGAGAGAGAGACTTTTAAACATCTCTTTAATCACTAGAAAAAAATCAATCAGTATTTATTTATTTAATTATTCTTTTTATTTTATTTTATTTATTTATTTAATTATTCATTTAATTTTTTTTTTTTTTTTTTTTTTTTTTGCATTATAGCTTAAGAAATTTCCTAGGCCTTATCTTTTTCTGTCAGTCTTAGGGACAAAAAAATATAAAAATCCAAGAACCAGTTAATTTGTAGGGCACTGATAACATCATTTTATATAATTAGGTTAATAATTATGTTAATTACAACATAAAAAAAATCTAAAGATACATACACGTGGTCTTATAATTTTTTGTGCTGCAAATAATAATTTGACAGTAATTTGATAGTGAACTATGACACCCTCTGACATGATATTCATCTGAATTTACATCATCTCATGAATGTAACAGTAAAACAGTTCAGCTCACAGATGAAGACTAAGCTGTAATGCAGGCAAAATATTTCACAAATGCTTATAGATCATTAAAATAATTATTAAAAATGGTAATATCTCGAACAGTGTGGCAATGGTGATTTATTAAAATAACAGTAAAAAAAGATAGCAGTAATTTTCTTGTATCTTTAAAGTGCAGCTTCCAAACACTTCATAAAAAATTACATACACAGAACAAGTCATTCTTAGGAAATGTGATTAATTTCATGAATATACAATACACTATGGATAGCAGAAAATTTTAAAACTATCAGACTTTTGATGTCACTCTCCATCTGCCTGTGTGGGGGGATGTGTGTGTGTGTGTGTGTGTGTGTGTGTGTGTGTGTTCAGAGTCAGGGTGACACTGAGAGAGAGAGAGAGAGAGAGAGAGAGAGAGAGAGAGAGAGTGTCCTGAAGCTGCAAACACAAACTAACATGACTAACAGACCTCCAGCATCAGGACACTGAAACACCCATCCACAAAATTCTGCCCACCCAAATTATAAAAACAAACCTATTGGAATGAAACAACAGAAAAACAAAGTAAACTTGAATGTTATTTGACCCTAAATAGAGATTACACAACTGCAGAATATCTGAGTACAGTGAAAGACTGTAAATTAAGAAGACAAATGACGAGGTACAGACTGAGCGGTCATACTCTGACTATAGAGATGGGCAGATATCGACAGCACTGGCTGCCCAGAGAGAGCCGCATCTGCCCATACTGTACCCATGGAGAAGTGGAGACAGAGCAACACTTCCTTACCAGCTGCTATGAAGAAATTAGAAAGAAATGTTATCTTAAATTGGAAATACTTTACCCTGACTTCAAAATGTTAAACAAGAAAACACAACTTCAATATTTATTAGATGAAAAACAAGATTGTATCTTACTAGCAGCAAGATACATTGACGCCTGTCACAAAAAGAGGGAGGAGTCAACAAATCAGTGATGCGCCCACACACACACACACACACAAACAAACACAAACACACACACACACACACACACCACACTAAATTTTAAATTGTTCATAGAATTCTAGAATTCGTAGAATTGATTTGTTCTATTTTGTTTAATTATATATACATGCATGTGTTTATATATTTATTTATTTATTTATTTTTAATTATTATTTATTTTATTTTTTAAATACATATTTGTTCTATATTTAATGTAAACACTATGCTTTGGCAATACATTGTAACAATTGTCATGCCAATAAAGCACATATTGAATTGAATTGAATTGAGAGAGAGAGAGAGAGAGAGAGAGAGACTTTTAAACATCTCTTTAATCACTTGAAAAAAAAACAATCAGCACTTATTAATTTATTTACTATGTTTTATTTTTTTGCATTACAGCTTAAGAAATCTCTTAGGCCTTATCCTTTTCTGTCAGTTTTACAGACAAAAAAAATCCTAGAATCAGTTCATTTGTAGGGCACTGACAACATAATTTTATATAAATAGGTTAATAATTGTTAATTACAACATAAAAAAAATCTAAAGATAAATACACGTGGTCTTATAAATTTTTGTGCTGCAAATAATAATTAGAATTTCATGAAACTCAACACACATATCAGTATTAATGATAGACAGACACTGGCAAAAGCTCATAAAAGGGCGTGGAAGAGGCACTGCATAGCGCCACCTTTTCAGAAAACTTGGGGGGTTAGTTTTAGCTACAGTCACCAAAACTGGTACATATATTGGTCTCATCAAGCTGGACAACCTTCTAATTTACAGTCATTAGCTACAACCAACAGGAAGTCGGCTATTTTGATCTGAATGTGGATATTTGGAAAAATATGGGTGTGAATTAATGCATACTCCTCAGAGGAGCATTATACTATACACACCAAACTTTGTCTACATAATGCCAAAACATTGAGTAACTTAAATTGTAAACGGATTTTGGATATCTTGAACGGTGTTGCTGTGACGATTTATTAAAGTAACAGTCTTTCACAGTCTTGATGGTTTGGATTAACCCTTTAATTGCTGTATCAATTAAAACCAGACTGCCAGAGGGTTACTGCATGTGCTCGCTGTGCCCATTTTTCTTGATGCCACCGGGGTGGCGGTTGCACTGACAGCTTGGGCCCACCATCGCTGCTTGCAGCTATATTTATTTTTATTCTTCTTCTCCAAACCTTATCGCATTTTTGAGGGCCTAAACATGCTCGAAAAGTCACGAAATTTTGCACACACCTCAGAACTGGCGAAAATTGACATCTGATATATGTTTCAGAAGTGGGTGTGGCAAAATGGCTCGATAGCGCCACCTATACACATTCAACGGAGTGCGCCTCGAGCTACGTTTCACGTACATGTACGAAAATTGGTATACATGTGTAAATCCCCAATACCTACCAAAAAGTCTCTTGTTGCAAATTCCGAAACCCAACAGGAAGTCGGTTATTTTTAATTTTCTCTGCAAATTTTGGGTCATTTTTGCCATTTTCAGGTGTCATACTTTAACGAACTCCTCCTAGAGATTAATTCAGATCAACAACAAATTTGGTCAGTCTAATCTAAAGCCCTTTGTGACGTTAAATTGCGAAGATCTAGAGTTTTCATTGAAGGGCGTGTCCGTGGCGGCCTGGCAAAATTCGATGCTTCGCCATGAAACAGGAAGTTGTTATAACTCAGCCATACATTGTCCGATCTACCCCAAACTTCACATGTATGATAAGAGTCCTGACCTGAGAAGATTTACATGCAAATATTCAGTTATAGTTATAGCGCCACCTGCTGGAAACAGGAAGTGACATGTTTTAGTCTGTATCAAACTCCTCCTAGAGATTTCATGACATGAAATTTATATTTGTTCAGTCTAATCTAAAGGCCTTTGCGATATTAAATTGTGAAGATCTTGAGTTTTCGTTGAAGGGCGTGTCCATGGCGGCATGACAAAGTTCGATGTCTCGCCATGGGAATACAAGTTGTTGTAACTCAGCCATAAAATGTCCGATCTGCCCCAAACTTCACAGGTTTGATAAGAGTCCTGGCCTGAACGCATCTAAAGGCCAATATTGCATTATGATCATAGCGCCACCTGCTGGCAACAGGAAATGGCTTATTTTACACTTACATCAACATGCAATATCCAATCTGGACCAAACTTCACATATTTGGTAAGACTCATGGCCTGAAGACACCTATAGGCCAATATTCAGTTATAATCATAGCGCCACCTGTTGGCAATAGGATATGTCATGCTTTATACTACCTCAAACATACAATGTCAAATCTGCACCAAACTTCACATGTATGGTAAGAGTGCTGGCCTGAAGTCATCTAAAGGCCAATATTCTGTTAAAATTATAGCACCACCTGCTGGCAACAGGAAATTACATGTTTCACACTAACTTAAACATGCAATCTCCGATCTGCCCCAAATTTCACACGTTTTATAAGAGTCCTGGCCTGAACACATCTTAAGGCCAATATTCAGTTATAAATATACCGCCACCTGCTGGCAACAGGAAATGGCTTGTTTAACACTAACTTAAGCATGCAATGTCCAATCTGCACCAAACTTCACATGTTTGGTATGAGTCATGTCCTGAAGACATCTAAAGGCCAATTTTCAGTTATAATCATAGCGCCACCTTTTGGCAATAGGATAGGTCATGCTTTATACAACTCAAACATACTATGCTCAATCTGCACCAAACTTCATATGTATGATAAATGTGCTGGCCTGACCACATCTACATGCTAATATCCAGTTATAGTCATAGCGCCACCAGCTGGCAGCAGGAAGTTTGGCACATATAAATGACTTTGACATATTCCTCCTATATTTATCACTTTAAATGCATATTGCTCACCGTTCGCTGTTTTCCTGAAGCCACCGTTGGCGGTGAGCCCGGGTGCGAGGTCCCGTACATCGCTGCTTGCAGCTTTAATTATTATTATTATTATTATTATTATTATTCTCCGCCTTTAATCGCATTTTTGAGGGCCGAAACATGCTCGAAAAGTCATGAAACTTTGCAGACGCATCAGAACTGGTGAAAATAGACGTCTGATATATGTTTCAAAAGTGGGTGTGGCAAATTGGCTCGACAGCGCCACCTATAAACTTTCAACGGAGTGCGCCTCGAGCTGCGTTTCACGTACATGTATGAAAATCGGTACACTCATGTAACACACCAATACCTACAAAAAAGTCTCTTGGAGCAAAATCCAAAACCCAACAGGAAGTTGGTTATTTTTAATTTTCTCTGCAAATTTTGTGTCATTTTTGCCATTTTCAGGTGTCATACTTTAACGAACTCCTCCTAGAGATTAATTCAGATCAACACCATATTTGGTCAGTCTAATCTAAAGCCCTTTGTGACGTTAAATTGCGAAGATCTAGAGTTTTCATTGAAGGGCGTGTCCGTGGCGGCCTGGCAAATTTCGATGTTTCGCCATGAAACAGGAAGTTGTTATAACTCAGCCATACATTGTCCGATCTACCCCAAACTTCACATGTATGATAAGAGTCCTGACCTGAAGAGATTTACATGCAAATATTCAGTTATAGTTATAGCGCCACCTGCTGGAAACAGGAAGTGACATGTTTTAGTCTGTAGCAAACTACTCCTAGAGATTTCATGACATGAAAGTTATATTTGTTCAGTCTAATGTAAAGGCCTTTGCGATATTAAAAAGTGAAGATCTTGAGTTTTCGTTGAAGGGCGTGTCCATGGTGGCGTGACAAAGTTCGATGTCTCGCCATGGGAATACAAGTTGTTGTAACTCAGCCATAAAATGTCCGATCTGCCCCAAACTTCACAGGTTTGATAAGAGTCCTGGCCTGAACACATCTAAAGGCCAATTTTGCATTGTAATTATAGCGCCACCTGCTGGTAACAGGAAATGACTTATTTTACACTAACATCAACATGCAATGTCCAATATGCACCAAACTTCACATGTTTGGTAAGAGTCATGGCCTGAAGACACCTAAAGGCCAATATTCAGGTATAATCATAGCGCTACCTGTTGGCAATAGGATACGTCATGCTTTATACTAACTCAAACATACTATGCTCAATCTGCCCCAAACTTCATATGTTTGAGAAATGTGCTGGCCTGAACACATCTAAAGGCCAATATTCTGTTATAATCATAGCGCCACCTGCTGGCAACAGGAAATGACTTGTTTTACACTAATTATACAGGCAATGTCTGATCTGCTTCAAATTTCACATGTTTGGTAAGAGTCCTTGCATGAAGACATCTAAAGGCCAATATTCAGTTATAATCATAGCGCCACCTGTTGGCAATAGGATACGTCATGCTTTGTACTAACTCAAACATACCATGTTCAATCTGCCCCAAACTTCATATGTTTGGTAAGAGTCCTGATCTGAAAACATCTACATGTCAATGTTCAGTTATAGGCATAGCGCCACCATCTGGCAGCAGGAAGTTTGGCAGATATAAATGACTTTGAAATATTCCTCCTGTATTTATCACTTGAAATGCATATTGCTCACCGTTCATTGATTTCCTGAAGCCACCGTTGGCAGTGAGCCCGGGTGCGAGGGCCCGTTCATTGCTGCTTGCAGCTTTAATTATTATTATTATTATTATTTTTATTCTTCTTCTCCAAACCTTATCGCATTTTTGAGGGCCTAAACATGCTCGAAAAGTCACGAAATTTTGCACACACCTCAGAACTGGCGAAAATTGACATCTGATATATGTTTCAGAAGTGGGTGTGGCAAAATGGCTCGATAGCGCCACCTATACACATTCAACGGAGTGCGCCTCGAGCTACGTTTCACGTACATGTACGAAAATTGGTATACATGTGTAAAACCCCAATACCTACCAAAAAGTCTCTTGTTGCAAATTCCGAAAGCCAACAGGAAGTCGGTTATTTTTAATTTTCTCTGCAAATTTTGGGTAATTTTTGCCATTTTCAGGTGTCATATTTTAACGAACTCCTCCTAGAGATTAATTCAGATCAACAACAAATTTGGTCAGTCTAATCTAAAGCCCTTTGTGACGTTAAATTGCGAAGATCTAGAGTTTTCATTGAAGGGCGTGTCTGTGGCGGCCCGGCAAAATTCGATGCTTCGCCATGAAACAGGAAGTTGTTATAACTCAGCCATACATTGTCCGATCTACCCCAAACTTCACATGTATGATAAGAGTCCTGACCTGAGAAGATTTACATGCAAATATTCAGTTATAGTTATAGCGCCACCTGCTGGAAACAGGAAGTGACATGTTTTAGTCTGTATCAAACTCCTCCTAGAGATTTCATGACATGAAAGTTATATTTGTTCAGTCTAATCTAAAGGCCTTTGCGATATTAAATTGTGAAGATCTTGAGTTTTCGTTAAAGGGCGTGTCCATGGCGGCATGACAAAGTTCGATGTCTCGCCATGGGAATACAAGTTGTTGTAACTCAGCCATAAAATGTCCGATCTGCCCCAAACTTCACAGGTTTGATAAGAGTCCTGGCCTGAACGCATCTAAAGGCCAATATTGCATTATGATCATAGCGCCACCTGCTGGCAACAGGAAATGGCTTATTTTACACTTACATCAACATGCAATATCCAATCTGGACCAAACTTCACATCTTTGGTAAGACTCATGGCCTGAAGACACCTATAGGCCAATATTCAGTTATAATCATAGCACCACCTGTTGGCAATAGGATATGTCATGCTTTATACTACCTCAAACATACAATGTCAAATCTGCACCAAACTTCACATGTATGGTAAGAGTGCTGGCCTGAAGTCATCTAAAGGCCAATATTCTGTTAAAATTATAGCACCACCTGCTGGCAACAGGAAATTACATGTTTCACACTAACTTAAACATGCAATCTCCGATCTGCCCCAAACTTCACACGTTTTATAAGAGTCCTGGCCTGAACACATCTTAAGGCCAATATTCAGTTATAAATATACCGCCACCTGCTGGCAACAGGAAATGGCTTGTTTAACACTAACTTAAGCATGCAATGTCCAATCTGCACCAAACTTCACATGTTTGGTATGAGTCATGTCCTGAAGACATCTAAAGGCCAATTTTCAGTTATAATCATAGCGCCACCTTTTGGCAATAGGATAGGTCATGCTTTATACAACTCAAACATACTATGCTCAATCTGCAGCAAACTTCATATGTATGATAAATGTGCTGGCCTGACCACATCTACATGCCAATATCCAGTTATAGTCATAGCGCCACCAGCTGGCAGCAGGAAGTTTGGCACATATAAATGACTTTGACATATTCCTCCTATATTTATCACTTTAAATGCATATTGCTCACCGTTCGCTGTTTTCCTGAAGCCACCGTTGGCGGTGAGCCCGGGTGCGAGGTCCCGTACATCGCTGCTTGCAGCTTTAATTATTATTATTATTCTTCTCCGCCTTTAATCGCATTTTTGAGGGCCTAAACATGCTCGAAAAGTCATGAAACTTTGCAGACGCATCAGAACTGGTGAAAATAGACGTCTGATATAGGTTTCAAAAGTGGGTGTGGCAAAATGGCTCGACAGCGCCACCTATAAACTTTCAACGGAGTGCGCCTCGAGCTGCGTTTCACGTACATGTATGAAAATCGGTACACTCATGTAACACACCAATACCTACAAAAAAGTCTCTTGGAGCAAAATCCAAAACACAACAGGAAGTTGGTTATTTTTAATTTTCTCTGCAAATTTTGTGTCATTTTTGCCATTTTCAGGTGTCATACTTTAACGAACTCCTCCTAGAGATTAATTCAGATCAACACCATATTTGGTCAGTCTAATCTAAAGCCCTTTGTGACGTTAAATTGCGAAGATCTAGAGTTTTCATTGAAGGGCGTGTCCGTGGCGGCCTGGCAAATTTCGATGTTTCGCCATGAAACAGGAAGTTGTTATAACTCAGCCATACATTGTCCGATCTACCCCAAACTTCACATGTATGATAAGAGTCCTGACCTGAAGAGATTTACGTGCAAATATTCAGTTATAGTTATAGCGCCACCTGCTGGAAACAGGAAGTGACATGTTTTAGTCTGTAGCAAACTACTCCTAGAGATTTCATGACATGAAAGTTATATTTGTTCAGTCTAATGTAAAGGCCTTTGCGATATTAAATAGTGAAGATCTTGAGTTTTCGTTGAAGGGCGTGTCCATGGTGGCGTGACAAAGTTCGATGTCTCGCCATGGGAATACAAGTTGTTGTAACTCAGCCATAAAATGTCCGATCTGCCCCAAACTTCACAGGTTTGATAAGAGTCCTGGCCTGAACACATCTAAAGGCCAATTTTGCATTGTAATTATAGCGCCACCTGCTGGCAACAGGAAATGACTTATTTTACACTAACATCAACATGCAATGTCCAATATGCACCAAACTTCACATGTTTGGTAAGAGTCATGGCCTGAAGACACCTAAAGGCCAATATTCAGTTATAATCATAGCGCCACCTGTTGGCAATAGGATACGTCATGCTTTATACTAACTCAAACACACTATGCTCAATCTGCCCCAAACTTCATATGTTTGATAAATGTGCTGGCCTGAACACATCTAAAGGCCAATATTCTGTTATAATCATAGCGCCACCTGCTGGCAACAGGAAATGACTTGTTTTACACTAATTATACAGGCAATGTCTGATCTGCATCAAATTTCACATGTTTGGTAAGAGTCCTTGCATGAAGACATCTAAAGGCCAATATTCAGTTATAATTATAGTGCCACCTGTTGGCAACAGGATACGTCATGCTTTGTACTAACTCAAACATACCATGTTCAATCTGCACCAAACTTCACATGTTTGGTAAGAGTCCTGGCCTGAGCACATCTAAAGGCCAATATTCCATTATAATCATAGCGCCACCTGCTGGCAACAGGCAATGATTTGTTTTACACTAACTTATACAGGCAATGTCCGATCTGCACCAAATTTCACATGTTTGGTAAGAGTCCTGGCATGAAGACATCTAAAGGCCCATATTCAGTTATAATTATAGTGCCACCTGTTGGCAACTGGATACGTCATGCTTTGTACTAACTCAAACATACCACGTTCAATCTGCACCAAACTTCACTTGTTTGGTAAGAGTCCTGGTCTGAAAACATCTACATGTCAATGTTCAGTTATAGGCATAGCACCACCAGCTGGCAGCAGGAAGTTTGGCAGATATAAATTACTTTGAAATATTCCTCCTGTATTTATCACTTGAAATGCATATTGCTCACCGTTCATTGATTACCTGAAGCCACCGTTGGCGGTGAGCCCGGGTGCGAGGGCCCGTTCATTGCTGCTTGCAGCTTTAATTAGGGCCCGAGCACCGATGGTGTGAGGACCCTATTGAATCTGCTCCGTTTATTATTAGGGCCCGAGCACCGATGGTGTGAGGACCCTATTGAATCTGCTCCGTTTATTATTATTATTATTATTATTATTATTATTCTTCTCCGCCTTTAATCGCATTTTTGAGGGCCTAAACATGCTCGAAAAGTCATGCAACTTTGCAGACGCATCAGAACTGGTGAAAATAGACGTCTGATATAGGTTTCAAAAGTGGGTGTGGCAAAATGGCTCGACAGCGCCACCTATAAACTTTCAACGGAGTGCGCCTCGAGCTGCGTTTCACGTACATGTATGAAAATCGGTACACTCATGTAACACACCAATACCTACAAAAAAGTCTCTTGGAGCAAAATCCAAAACTCGCCATGGGAATACAAGTTGTTGTAACTCAGCCATAAAATGTCCGATCTGCCCCAAACTTCACAGGTTTGATAAGAGTCCTGGCCTGAACACATCTAAAGGCCAATTTTGCATTGTAATTATAGCGCCACCTGCTGGTAACAGGAAATGACTTATTTTACACTAACATCAACATGCAATGTCCAATATGCACCAAACTTCACATGTTTGGTAAGAGTCATGGCCTGAAGACAACTAAAGGCCAATATTCAGGTATAATCATAGCGCCACCTGTTGGCAATAGGATACGTCATGCTTTATACTAACTCAAACATACTATGCTCAATCTGCCCCAAACTTCATATGTTTGAGAAATGTGCTGGCCTGAACACATCTAAAGGCCAATATTCTGTTATAATCATAGCGCCACCTGCTGGCAACAGGAAATGACTTGTTTTACACTAATTATACAGGCAATGTCTGATCTGCATCAAATTTCACATGTTTGGTAAGAGTCCTTGCATGAAGACATCTAAAGGCCAATATTCAGTTATAATTATAGTGCCACCTGTTGGCAACAGGATACGTCATGCTTTGTACTAACTCAAACATACCATGTTCAATCTGCACCAAACTTCACATGTTTGGTAAGAGTCCTGGCCTGAGCACATCTAAAGGCCAATATTCCATTATAATCATAGCGCCACCTGCTGGCAACAGTAAATGGCTTGTCTTACACTAACTTAAACATGCAATGTCCGATCTGCCCCAAACTTCACACGTTTTATAAGAGTCCTGGCCTGAACAAATCTTAAGACCAATATTCAGTTATAAATATACCGCCACCTGCTGGCAACAGGAAATGACTTGTTTTACACTAACTTAAATATGCAAGGTCCGATCTGCACCAAACTTCACATTTAGTAAAAGTACTGACCTGAAGACATCTAATGGCCAATATTCAGTTATAATCATGGCGCCACCTGTTGGCAACAGGAAATTACTTGTTTTACACTAACTTAAACATGCAATGTCCGATCTGCCCCAAACTTCACACGTTTTATAAGAGTCCTGGCCTGAACACATCTTAAGGCCAATATTCAGCTATAAATATACCGCCACCTGCTGGCAACAGGAAATTACTTGTTTAACACTAACTTAAGCATGCAATGTCCAATCTGCACCAAACTTCACATTTTTGGTATGAGTCATGGCCTGAAGACATCTAAAGGCCAATATTCAGTTATTATCATAGCTCCACCTCTTGGCAATAGGATATGTCATGCTTTATACTAACTCAAACATACTATGCTCAATCTGCACCAAACTTCATATGTTTGATAAATGTGCTGGCCTGAACACATCTACATGCCAATATCCAGTTATAGTCATAGCGCCACCAGCTGGCAGCAGGAAGTTTGGCAGATATAAGTGACTTTGAAATATTCCTCCTGTATTTATCACTTGAAATGCATACTGCTCACCGTTCATTGATTTCCTGAAGCCACCGTTGGCGGTGAGCCCGGGTGCGAGGGCCCGTACATCGCTGCTTGCAGCTTTAATTGATTTTGTTTTTCTAGTTGTCTGCAGGGGAATGAGTGTGATGTGCTTCTGGCTCCACTTCAGTCCTGGCCCTTCTGGTGTTTACACTTATAAACAGGGCAAACAGAAGGAACACGACTCCGTGCCCACCGCCGGGAGAGCAGCTGTCACTATAGGAGCTATACATGACTCTCCATATTCATGCAGCCAAACATCTCACCAAGGGGAAGCCACGATGACCAATGGAAAAGATGTAATCACGTCCTGTTTACAGCCACACCCAATCCATCAAGACAATACTGAAAGGGAGAGTTCAGCCAAAAATAAAAATTCTCTCATCATTTATTCACCTTCATGTCACTCCAAACCTGTACGACTGTCCTTCTTCTGCAGAACACAAAAGAAGACATATTGTATAATATCTCAAAATGAAATTTTGGTGTGTGTTTTTCTGTTTTGAATTGTTTAGTTGTTTTGTTTTTGTTCTGCTGTGTTTTTGTTCTGTTTTGTTTAGATTGTTTTTAGTTTTTTTTGTGCTGTTTTTTAGTTTTTAGGGGTTTTTTTGTCTGTTGTTTTTCCGTTTTGTTTGTTTGTTTGTTTTTGTTGTGCTGTGATTTTCTGTTTTGTTTAGCTCTTTTGTTTTTGTAGTATTGTTTTGCAGCGTTATTTTCCAGTTGTTTTTTGTGTGTGTGTGTGTGTGTGTTTCGTTGTGTGTTGTTCTGTTTTGTTTATTTTTTGTAATGTTGTTTATCTGTTTTGGTTTTCTGTTTTGTTTAGGTTTTTTGTTTTGTTTAGGTTCCATGTTGTTGTGTTGTTTTTCTATATATATATTTTTTTCTGTTTAGATACATTTTTGTTTGTTTGTTTGTTTTTGTTGTGTTGTTCTTTCTTTTCTTTTGGTGTTTGTTGTGGTGCTGTGTTGTTTTTTCTATTTTGTTTTGGGTTGTATTGTGCCTTTTTTGTTTTGTTTTGTACTTAAATGTCATTGGGGTCCATTGTTGTTTTGATCTCCATTTACTTCCATTGAATGGACAGAAAAGGTTCTATAAATACTTCTCGAAATATCATTGCTTGTTTTACGCAGAAGAAAGAAACTTATACAGGTTTTGAATGACATTAAGATGAGTAAATGATGACAGAATTTTTACATTTTGGAGTAAACTGTCCGTTTATTTACAAGCATGCAACATGAAACAAAGCATATTTCTTTCTAATGACTTAATGAAACCATTAAGGAACCAGAATCATTAGAAGTAATCAGAATAGTTCAATACTTTACCATTTACACTCTTATGTATGACTCTAACAAAATGGACCAAAAATGTGCCATCGGAAAACTATGGTATTTTTTAAAGTACCTTCGAATGCTATGTGAACTTGGTATTCATTTAGTACAATCCTTTTTTTGTAATGGGAAAGTTTCATTCCATTAGCTTCATTTCTTCACAAAGGCCATCTAAGGACGTGCTGAGGTTTTGACAGATGCAGACCATTAAAAAATCATCGGTCATACTGAACAGGTGCTGCCTTAATTTAACAACACAGAGGAGAAAGTCTTACTCCATGTCCTAACCAGGCATGATGTGACAAGTTTGCAGTGACACACAATTTGTCTTCCACGCTGAATGTTAAACTGATGCACGATGCGACAAGATCACAGCCAATAAGAAGTTATTTCACACACTGTTTGTACAGTTATGTGGAACATGATTTACAGTGGACGAGCTACCCAGAAACACCGAAATAGAAACCACTAAAAATGGCATGTTGTTTTTCACAGTTAAGGCTGGTCTATACAAATGATCAGCTTTACATGAATAAGAATGAAAGAAATTCTAGGATCATTTCAAAAATAAAATTAAAACAAAACAACAATGTAAAAAATAATTTATTTATTTACTATTATAGCATTTATTAATTTATTTATTTTAATGAGCTTTTATTTGTATATTTTCTGTTTTCATTTTACCTTTATGTGTTTTGTCATTTTTATTAGTTTTATATATATATATATATATATATATATATATATATATAGTTTTAATTTTTTTTCAGGTTTAGTCGTTTTAAGACTTTAACTTAATTTATTTTATTTTATTTTTTTATTAGATTTTTTTTTATTATTATTATTTGATTTTTTGTTTTAAATTTAGTTAACAGTAACAAAACAGATTTTATTCATTACTTTAACCACAACATGGTGTAACAAAGCATCAGCTGCACAGCATTGCAGTTCAGTAAGTGAGTCAGATTAATTGACAAACAGCTCTAATTGATTCAATATTTGTGATTCACTAAAAAGAACAAGCCCATAAGACTCTTTTGTTTGGAAATCTAATTTTGTTGTTTTAAGTCTGGGACACACTGCATGATTTCAGCTGTCCCAGACAAAAGATTGGCATCGTGAAACAATCGTGGCGATTTCTGTGATCGTGGCTCCTAAACGGTGGCATAGTGTTGTACAGTGAGAGAGGCTCAAAGATGCCCGTTGTCACAGTCTTGTGACCAAAAAAAGCCTGTGATAATTTTTTGGCATTGTCAGAAATTCTAAATGATCATTGCACAGTGTGTTTGCTGCTACGACCCACATTTACTGACCAGCCAATAAAAATGCAACATGAAATGGCATGTTGATCAATGCGACATGGTGCTAAAACTTAAAACTGCTTACCTCAAACTGTTTTCCCTTCCTCTTTTGCAGGTTCCTCTTTCTTTTTCAACACACATAAAAAGTACAACTGCCAAACTGTGATTTGTCCTGCTCATTTTGTTTACCACTAGTGCATGCTGTTGACGTTTTATTCTGCAATAGTAACTTGTGTCGTAGCCGCAACAAGTCGTTCCCAAGTTTATTAAACCCATGTCACACAGTGAGTGTGATTTGTAATGAGATATATGAGATATTGTAATGTAATAAGATTGCTGACATCACACAGTCTGTAGAAGGCTTTACTTTATGCTTTTGATTTACTAAATAAGAAACTGATCGTAAGAGTCATTCACTCGGGAATTGGACTTAAGTGGCAGGGAGTTTGATTGACAGGCGATCTGACCAATAATAATGCAGAATCTGCCATTTTGTCCGACAAACAAACCAGACAGGAGAGTACATTAACGTCAGTGGACTTGAACTTGAAAAATGGTGGTGTATTGACGTCTTTCCGCAGTTGAAACAAGACACCTTCTGATGTTCATTCATGTTTATTTTGTGAAGTAACTAGTAAAGAGGAAGAGATTATTGGTTTACATGCTGCTTGAACTGAGGCAATACAGCGATCTGTCACGATACATTAAAGAGCCACAAAACAGCATTTATTGTTTGCATTTCTTAAAAGATGTCAATATTTGAAAGCTGAGACTTTGTTTCATACCAGAAGTAACCTGCTCTGTCTTGTCTGTCGGTGTGTTGTCAGTGTCCTCTGTCCTCTGCGATGTATTACTGCGTAAGAACATGATGTGTAGTGTGAGAACGACATGGCTTTTTGGACATAGCAACAGTAACGAAAATTCTTTGTTTTTGATTCTGTGACTAATAACCAAATCATAAAAGTCATTCCTTTGGGAATCAGATTTAAAGGTGGGGTAAGTGATTTCTGGTAGCCAATGTTGATATTTCAAATCACCAAAACAAACACGCCCCTACCCCAAAAGGGTCTCGCCCCTATTTTGATAGCTCCGCCCCACACATACGTACACAACCCAGGCAACGATTAGTTCTGTGAAACAACACGACATATCCCTGACAGTAAACTGCTGCCGCGTTCTATTTATGACACACATTTCAAATGATTTTTATTTTGTCGCTTTGTCGCATCCAGTGTAGACAGACTTTAGCTGTTTCGCGACACGACAACTGTCGCATCCGGTGTAGACAAGCCTTCTTTTGTTCCGCAGACGTTTTCCTCTTTTGTTTTTTATCCGCCATCTCTATCTTTCTGTCGTCGCTCGGCTAATGTCTGTCATGTGCACTGAGCGCTCTCTCCTCCACGTCATGAGTAGACACGCCCCTTACTGCTGATTGGCTGCAAGTTTGTTTTGGTACTGGCCCGACTCAGTTTTCTAAAGCGTTTTTGAAAAATACATACCCCACTTTGAAATGGGTGCACTGTAGGTTTTGGATTCACTAAAAAGAACAGGCTCATAAGAGTCATCAGCTTAAGATTCAGACTACAGTGTTGGAGCTTTATTGATGATTTGAGATGAATATTAATGCAATGAACACTTTAATCTGAGGAAAGTACATGTGAGAACTGCTAATGGAACCGTATTCTTCTTGGTTTCCTGTCATGATCTTTCTCAATTTTTATCTAGCTTGCATAACTCTAAAGGTAAATGACTTTATTTAACTTAACACTACCCAGTGTATATATGTTAATAAAGCAGTCTAAGAAGTTGGTCTTTTAAAGAAGTGGTTAAATTAGCATTTAAATTGGGTTGTGCTTACAGATAAAAGCCCTTTGAGTGCTTTGGTTGAAAGCCTGTGTTAATTCACTCCTTTCCCTTGTGACTTTCAAATGCATTTTATTTCAGAATTAATCTTGGCTCTTCATAGAGTTCATTGAGAGGCCTGTAAATTGGCTCTGGATTAACGACTGTGATCTCCCTAAAGTGTCCGATCACGTAGTTACGCTTGTGTAGCCATGCGTGCTAAGATGTTGTAGCTTTGGGGGAAATAATAAGAAAAAAATCTACGTAGCTAGTTTTGTTCAACAAAAAATTCAACATTTGAGCTGTAATACATCAAGACTTTGTTCAGTTCATTCTTGTATTTATAGACATATACACTGACCTGTTGTTGCACATATGTATAGTGATGCTTGTGTGCAGACAGTCTGCATTTAAATAAGCCAAAATGCCCTTAAAATTATTTCATAAACACATACAACAGTCACATATCTTTCATCTCTAGATGTTTTAAACTATAAAATGTTGAAAAGTAACTAGAGTCAGGAGATCCAATCAGTTTTTATGCTTCCCTGTTATGTTTATGCATACGCAGCAAAGCGTCACACTCGCTCTCCAGATCCAATTCCCAAGTTTCTTCAGAGAAATCATACTGTGTTCATTTATAATGTCTTTGAAATTGTAAATTGCTCTCTGGAGACTGGAACTTACCACGTGATGTTTTCAAATTATTTCTCAGGCACGTTCCAGATCCTTCCATCCTGACTAATTTTAAACTTATCCAATTTTTTAAAATAATAATAATAAACATAAGCAAGGACTGATAGCATATCTCATATTTAAGTGCAACATTTAAGCACAAAAAAATCCACCGTGTTACTGTAAATGAACTGTAAATACTAATATGTGGTAAAAAGGGTTTAAAACCTGCCTTAAAACTAGAAAAAAAATGTTTATATGAACAACATTAAGAGATAAAAATATATTTTTACCTATTTAAGACAAAGTACAATGAGAGAAAGACCAGATACAGTGACACTATAGTGGGAAAGAGCTGAATATATTTCAAGAAATCTTCAATTTCTCAGATTATTTATAGCAATTACACACATAGTATCCTTATCATGGGTAATGGTTTTTATACTATATCAACTGTATTTTCTGTCTCCTTACCCTAAACCTACCCCTCCGTTATTTTAAAATTTTCAAAACATACATTCTGTATGATTTATAACCTTGTTTCCTCATGGGGACCAGAAAAAAATGTCCCCACAAGGTCAAAATTGACTAGTATTACTATACTTGTTGTTCCCCATAACATACCGGTGAATGGTAAACACCAGTACACACACACACCCGCACATGTATATAATTGCTATAAATAATCTGGGAAATACAATAAGATAGAGGACACCTGGCTCTACAGACTCTAATTTTATAACCAAGGCCTACTTTTGGATCTGAAAAGTAATGTGGGTTTTTTTTCCCCTCACATTGACTCGGAACACTTTGTTCATGTTTTCTTAAAATGTACAGAAACAGCAGGTGGAAAACAAGGCAACTAGAGCACTTACTGTAGCAGACCACATCACACCTGGTTGCTGTCAGCTGTGTGCTGGATTAAGTCCTTTTTATGTCACTGAATGCCTGAGAAGGTTTCCAAACCAACAGCAGAATGCTGAGTATAAAGTAAGACAGAAATCAGGTAACACTTCTGTATAAGACGTGTAATCTTTCCAGAGCTGAATGTTTCTCAGTGACGGATCCTGAGCTGCTGTGTTTGCTGAACTGACATGTTATCAAATCATGTTGCTCTTCCCTGTTTTAGTCACTCGAGGGCAGCAAAGTCCTGTTGCACCAAATCTGCTGGATCCATTTAAGAGCTGTGGTGTGCAATGTACAGTTATATACATTGCAAAATAATCAATCACATATGCGATTGATTGTTTTGAATTAGTCCTTATATTTGAATAATTCTGATTTTTTTTTCTGACTTTTCATTCAGTTTTATTCATATCTGTCTCTCATTTGAAACATTCCCAAATATATGTCACATGTCCAAGTTCCTGCATGTAGTTAAATAAAAAATTAATAAAAAAATAATTAAATAAAATAATGTTTTCCCTAATGGTCTATATTATTGGATTATTGATGATATTACTTTCCACAGCCAGCAGGCTTTCTGGTTGCAGGCACATTCATCAAGTGTTAAGAATCCAATGCTAAGCTGATTAAGGGCCACAGAGCAAGAATAATTCATTTTTATCTCGGGTTTGTAGGTGTTATGTGCTATATCCTCTGGTTGAATCTGCCTTGAACTGACAAACTGATGAAAGGTGGATTTACACACACAATTTTTATTTTGTTCTCATAGATTTAGTTTTTGCCCCATAATATATCACCCATAAGTCACCCAAAATTTGTGTGTGTATATGCATGCAGCCTTTATAAAATCTGGCTAGTAATTAACACAATAATCGAATAGTGGTTCATATTAATATTTGCCGATAAAATAAAATTTGAAGAGTTCATCTGCAAAAACTGATAACTCCATTTTTATTTATTTTCAGAAATCATGTTTTTTTAATGTGCATTCCAAGTAATATCAATCAAACTGCAGTTGGGTTGTTTTGATTAAGCAATAATAACTCAAGAAAATACACATACTGTAACTTGCAAAAAAAAAAAAAGAAGTTCAATGAAAGTATGTTTGCCTTCACTATTGTAACGTGCTGCTTTTGCAAGGTTCTGTGAAAAAGTTCCAGCTTTTATTTTCTTTTAGAAGATATCAGGGGTTCATCAAGTTTGTCGAAATTATCCATCCTCGATCACTTTTAGTCAGCTTTGACGAAACTCCTCTCATTTACAGTAGTGTGTTTAGGCACCACAGCAAAGCACACAATTGCGTGGGGCCCCGCTGTCAACGTGATATCTCTCGAGGGGCCAGGGTGCAGAAATGGGGTCTGCAGTACTGCCTATACACAGTGCACAGGGACCGCATTTTGCCGAAATCATTTCTTTAATGCAATGTTATAAATAATCAAAAGCTTATTTATTAAAACAATGAAATATTTTTTTATTTATTTTGTTTAGCACTTTAAACGAGTTCAAAATGCATTTTATTATCAAGCGAGTACTTACCAACAGCTCACTCTTCCACATTACTGTCATAGACACAGTCACATGACCAAAATTAACAGAGGAGGGAAAGTTACGCAGAACAGAACAAGACAAAGAGGGAAAGAACAGTCAAATAAAGTGAACAAACAGGGATTGGTAAGCTTAACCTACAGTATTATTTGTTTTTCACTCATTAAGTCAATCAACATAACGTTGCTTGAGAGGACAAAGTGATTAACCATAATAGGCTATCAGTTCATTTGCGATTATCTGTCACTCACAAAATAAAAATGGTCGAGGGATATTTGTGAATGGGCGTTCGATTTACATTCGAGAGAAACTGAGGAGATTGTTAAGAGAAATGCAAACTATACCTTTCGCTGAAAATCGCCGTTTTGAATTCAGAATAGGTCATTTATTTGATTCATGCAGATCCCATGAGTTGCTACTTCATATGATACATCTGTACAAAAAAAGTGCTGAACTTTAATGGTTTTTAAATGTTATAATAATGATTATATAATGTCTAAATATAAATCCAAAAGCACTACATTAGAGTAGAAATGGCAAATGAGCCAATAAGTGATCCTCTGCTGCCATTTACTGGTTGTAGTGGGAATATCATGTCATTTTTATGCATGGCTTCCCACTAAGCATTTTCCATGAATTCTCTCTACGATTTTTTTTATTTATTTTTTATTTTACAATGTTCCCATTTTAAATAAAAGATACAGAAATATGAATACTTTTAAGACAAATAAATTCTATAAATTAGTATATACAGGGGGCCCCAACACTGATCTTGCATACCCCTTAGCAAATGTACAGTTGTGCCCCTACTGAGGGAGACCGCAAGGAATGTGATTTCTACCGAGAGGGTGGGCCCCCCGTGACCGCTTGCTTACGGCCCCCAAAACTCTAAACACGCCTCTGCTCAGCTAGCACGTCTTTTCAAAGTGACTGACAGCCTTGTCACCTGACCTGAATACAGCGTGCTGATTCGCTAAAATGGACTTATCGGCTTCTGCTCACAAACAACAAGGGCGCTTGTCAGCTTCTGCAGTAAAACGTGAACTCTCGATGCCTTGAGAGTGGACAAAACCAGCTTTTTTGACAAAACGTGTTTAGGGTTCACATCGCTCTATATGTGAAGAGTAATGCACGGCAATTAGGCTTTTTTTTTTTTTTAAGTGGCGTTTATCGGTTTTTGCAAATTAACTCTTCATTTGACAAAGGAGCATTACTCGCCAATCATTAAAAATATTAAATGTTTATGTGATTTGGAGGGAATTGTAATATTGTGCTGCACAGCGGTGGGCCTTCAGGTCAAAACGCTTTCGAACCGGTGGTCTAGAGAGTGAACTTGACCTTCAGCCTCCATATTCTGCTCAAACAATCTCCTGTTAAAGAGAAATATCTCTATATGAACTGATCCAGCCAAACGTGTCATTCACTTCACGTGCTTCTGCTGACGTTTACAACCATTTGTCAATCTTCGGCCTTGCATTTTTCATGATAGAAACTTGCAAAAAACATAATCATGTGCTGTTCATAGCAGTGACCTCTGTGCCGTTGCTTGCGGCCGCTACCATTAGAGTCCTATCTGTTACCGTTTTATTTGTAGCAGCTGAGCTCCTTCTAAATATAGCTCACGGCACTGATGGCAGCCTTTGTGCGGCTCGCTAACGTAATCACTCAGACAGGACAGCCCGTGTGTGTGTGTGCGTCTGGAACACAGGTTTCTTTCTTTCTCACCTGTGTAAAGTGAAAGGGGAGTGTGAATGAAGGATTCACACATGGGCATATTGTGTGTATGAAGACACCGATCCGTCTCAGCACTTATGTATGGATCCCTTTGTTTTCGGTGTTCCTATGGATACCAGGCTTTGAAAACATCTTGATTTGTAGATGTGTATTTCATGAGCTCATAAACCCATCTGAATTAGATGGAATAGCGCCGTGTGCTCTTTCATGCATGCACATGTAACATGCTTGAGCACAATAGGAGCTCGTGGAGCAATCAGAAGCTGGTTGTGCTAATCTTTAGTCTCAGCTTGTGTCGTTTGCTGCACATGATTGGCTATGTTGGAAATTATTATATGAGCGAAAATGTTTCATATTGAAAAGTCTTTATAGTGTGTCAAAGCTTTTTAAACTGTAGTTTTAGTTCTTAAAAACATTTCCCACTTCTCTGAACACTGATTCAAACTGATTTTTGAAGTGGTTCAAGTGATTCATTGGAGACACCAATTAATTTGTAGTATTTGTATAGTGTAATTTATAGTATTTATTAATATTTTGAACTAGCTTTTTATATTCATTTGAATTTTATAATTTTTATTTAAAGTTTTGGTAATTATGTTATGTTTTTGTAATTTTTAGTAGTTTTTTATTATTTCTTTAAGCTTTAATTTATTTTAGTTCCAGTTTTGTTTTAGTAATTTTAATAATTCAGCTTATTTTACAGTCAGTTTCCAAAATTTAAGTTTTTCATCTAATATTTATATAATTTTTTTATTTCAGCTTTAGTTCAAAATGCTTTATATAGTATTATTGATAGTATGTATTCATATTTTGAATGAGCTTTTAATTGTATTTTTTTTAGTTTTCATTTTAATTTAGTTTTAGTTTTTGTTTTTTTTAGTTGTTTTTTTTTATTCCAGTTTTAGTTTTAGTAATTTTTTTATTTTAGTTAGTTGCCAAAGTTTAAGTTTTTCATATAATATGTACATTTTGTTATTCCAACTGTATTTCAACATGAAAATGCCTTTTCCTTGTATAGTATTATTTATATTATTTATTAAGGTTTTGAATTAGCTTTTAATTTAATATTTTTAGTTTTCATTTTAATTTTGGTTTAAGTTTTAGTAATTATGTAATGTGCTTTTGTCATATTTATTTTTTATATTTATATTTTGTTTTAATTTATTTTGATTCCAGTTATAGTCATTTTAATACTTTAAAAATTTTAACACTTTAACAAGTTTTTCATACATTATATTTTATTGTATTTCAGTTTTATTTCAATTAACAAAAATGCTTTTTCCTATATTTATTGTTTTAACAACTCTGGAAATAGCCAATTCAAAAGAAGCTTGCAAGCAGTTTTTACTCTTCACAAGAGCAATATCTTGATGATGAAATATTTTAAAGCGGATCAAAACTACACTCTAAAAAATGCTAAGTTAAATACAACCCAGCGCTGGGTAAAATATGGACGAACCATATGTTGTTTAGACCCAGCGGTTGGGTTACTGCACAGAAGGTTGGGTTAAACATTTAACTCAACTGTTGGAAACCCAGCATGTGTTCTGTCCAGTATTTACCCAGCACTGGGTTGTATTTAACCCAGCACTTTTTAGAGTGTAGAAAAACATTTATAAAAACATAATAATAATCATGAAATTCAAGAACTTTTCATGAATCCTGTTCATATTAAAAGCTAATTTGTAGTGCACCTATGAATAGACATGTGATGTGATAATTATAATAGTATGTTTGTATAATTTCCTCTCATGATGTAATCGAGGTTTCAGGGTTTGTGGTTGGAGATCTGTGCTCAGCACCTTCATAAACATTTAAACAGCACAGGAAGGTGAACCACAAGACGGCATGACTTTAAAATGACCTCCAGTGCTGTGCTTTGTTGGGTTCGGGACACCAGATCCATGCAACTCCATCATTCTCTTCAATAGTCACAGTCTTCTCTCTTCTGGCACGTATTCCAGGTTCAGATTTGTGAGGAAACATGATGTTTCTTCTGCGTTCTGTCTCTTCATTTTATATTATTTGTTTTATGGAAGTCATTTTTGATTCATACAGCTGTTTTAGTTATTTTATCTCAGAAGATGATTTGGATTCCTCATGACATGAACCCTTTGATATTAATTCACTTTTTCTATTGCTTGCGTAATATAAATCATGTCTTTACATGTTGAGAACTGCTGCTGTTCCTTCAGGATGTGCAAACCAATCTTAGGCTTTTAATTCACATCATACATAAAATATTTGAATGCACCATGAGTGTATTTTAACATGGCAAGATGTTGAAAATGGAGGCATTTGAGCTAAAGTTCTGGTCTGCGTTACAAGCCCTTGTTGACTTAATGTACAAAAGACAAAAGGTGAATGAATCACAGTTTACTGACATTGTGACCTTGCCATTTCTGGCAATTATGTGTGAGGCGGTGAGCTAAATTTGATTGAAACAATACACCTTCATTAGCAGACAAATCAAAAGGCCTCTTGTTCTAATCAAATCCTCCACAATAATGTGATTAGGAGGAAAAAAGAAGCCATTCACAACAAGCACATTCCCTCTAGAGCCGCTGGTTCAAATCATTCACATGGATAAGGGATACCTGCAAAGTTAGGAAGTAAAGCCTAGACAATAGAAACATTTTGTAGCTTTGAAAAGGCCATATGGTAATCAGACGCTCGACATCTCCTCAGTAATCAGCTTGATGAATGATGATATTAAGAAAACAAAACATGCTGTATAAAGCTTTGCACAACAATGTTTGACAAAATTCAGCATTTAAGAATCAGCTCCCATTTAAACCATGAGCTGGAAAATGAATTGCAGCAATAGCAGAAAGAACAATTTATTGCAACCGCAATTTAAAGAATATAAACAGTCACAAAACAGACGTTCATACAATGCGAGTATGATAACATTTGTAATATGAATTCATGATGAAAAAAATATGTATTATTATACATGAAGTTCCTATATGAAATCATTTGTATTTAATTCCATTTAAATTCAACTTAAAATACAAATCTATATCTTTTTTATGATGCAAATTGAATTTCATTTCCAGTTTTTTTAATGAATTGCAGTTTACCAACACACTCTCATGCCAATTTTTTTTTTTTTTTTTTTTTTTTTTTTTACATTTTCTCATGTGATCAGATTTAAATCTGGGTTATTATTGTTAACTTAAAAATATTAAAATATTTTTGTTAATTGAAATAAAGCTAAAATATGGAAAATCTGAAAAAAGTGAACTAAAACTAAAACTGAAATAAAAAATAAATTAAACTTAAATAGTAATATTTTAAATAATAAAAATTAATAAAAATAAAGCAAAACAAATAAACACTGGAAAAATGTTAAGCAAAATCTTTTTCATTTGCAGGGCTCGCAAAATCGCAAGCCCGACGTCCCGGGGCTATTGTGTTTTCCAGTCGGGCTACCAAAATATATCACCGCCTGCCCGACGGGTTATCTTAAATACAGGGCAGGGAGTTTTTAAGGCCTTAAAAAGTTTTAAATACATTAAATGGTATAAGAAAAGTCTTAATTGTAATTTCAAGAGATCTTACAGTTTGGGATGGAAAGGCAAGAATCGCGATATGGCTGGATTAAACTTCAAAAGGCAATTATGTCACTGAATAAATATGAGCGCTGCAAGTTTTAAAGTCAAAACACGGCACGGGTGTCTTTATGTGAATGTGTCTCTGAAGGGAAGCGACTGTCCTCAGAAACGTATCGTTGTATTTAAATTTAATCCTGCCTATAAAATGCCTGATGAAGCAGCCGGTGCTGCTTTGTTTACAGCCGTTACCGGGGGAATGGACGCTTTTATTTCAGCGGACGCTCTTAAAGCGCCACCTCGTGGCAGAGAATGAATTTGCATTTTCATAAAGCCTATCTTATGTTTAAATCGACCCATAGAGTTGTAAATGTGAAAGAAGTTAATGTGCCTTCTAAAAATCTAAACAATTTAGACAGTAATATTTATGTTTTAAATTAATATAATAATTCATATGTTTGACTTATCCCTTTTCATCAAAATGATTTAAAGGATGAAATACATTTTTATAAGATTTTTGTTTTTATGAAAACCTGTATCTGAATTGTAATGTCATGTCAGTTTATGGCTTAATATGTTACCATAGATATTGTCCAACCCCACTCATACGGTGTTAATTTTACTTGTGCAGCTCAGTCATAAATTGCCTTAAATCAGGGGCGCAGATGGGATTTTTTAACTGAGGGGGACCAAGACCGGAGGTGGGGGGAACGGAAAACAAATAACAATTGCTAACGGTATCCTGTTACATTACAGTACATAAAATTTCACTTACCACATAAACAGAGTAAGGAAAGGTGACTGAGGAAGATGGCGAATGGTTTGCAGATCCTCAGCACCACTGGCAATCTAATCTTGTAAAATGTGTGGTAAGTACTGCTGCTCCATAGTATAAACACAGTGGATTAGTGTAATGTGGGACACTGACTAATGTGGGACACCTAAGCTTCATTGCGTTTATCTCTTCTTTTACAACAATAAAGTGAACATGATTGGTGTTGAATTCAAGCAGGCGTTTCAAGTTATTGAAATCACTTGACTTTCTGGAAATTATGTCAGAAATGTGGCCATGAAAATCATCAAACAGGAAATACCTCTTGTAAAGTTCACTCAAAGGTCAGTGACATAGGATTTAGACAAAATTAATGTTAAGGATACAAATCTTTTATAAATAAAACAATGTTCTAAATTGTTATAAAATTATATTGTGATGTATTTGTACAACACATTTTGCAATAATATTGTTAAAATGTGTTAATATTTTCTATTTAAAGAAATCTTTGTCATCCCACTTTAGAAAAGGATGTTTCAAAAGTGGGACAGTACGTTTTGACTAATGTGGGACAGTCAAATATTCTATGTTATTCAATTGATAAAATGTGCATTAAGAAAGTTAAATGCCATGCATGTAATTTTGTTAATTTTGGGGCGTATAATACAGCAATATTATTTGTTTTAAGATCCAGATTAACAATTTTGAGACTAGAGGACGATAAGATCTTGGACCATGATAAGGCCATGACTGGCCAGGACTTCTAATTTCTGTTATGGAGTGTTTTTACATAACAATTACAATTAGATTAACACATGCTTTTGAAAATACATGTTCCATATTCTTACCATATGCAGAGTAAAGAAGTTTAATAACAATTTTAAAGGCATTCCATGTTCCAAAGTTTGAATCTTTTTAAAATCATTTATGAAATTATTTTTAATAATTAAATTAATTATTATCTTTATTAAGTCCAATTTTATATTTTTGACTTCATTACATGTTATTATTATTGTTGCTGCCAGAAATCTGACATTTCTTAAAAATAAATTCCTTTAAATAGTATAAGATTTCTGTGTTAAAGTTGTATTTAACATTCCACATATGAACATATAGGCTACTAGTTTTTTAGACAAACTGATGAAGACAGCAAACACACCGTAGGCTTACTAAATTAATTCAGCAAACATGGTTATGCACATTTAACCAGGAGTTTTAAATGTGAAGTTTGCTTTGTAAAACTTAAACTATTTCGTGACGTAACAAACCCAGATAATCCCGGCCCCCGGGAACATGCAGCAAAGGGGGCGAGGCCATGTTGTGCTGCTTTAGAGAAGAGGAAGAGAAAACTAGGGGTGCACATAAAAATCTATTCATATATGAATCGTGATTCTGTCTTCTAACGATTCTAATGGATTCAAAAGTTTCAAAATCAATGTTCTAAAGCAGCGGTTCTTAATCCTGTTCCTCGCGTCGCCCTGCTCCGCACACGCTCTGCATCTCTCTCTCTCATTCAGATCATCAGCAGCTCCAACAATGAACTGTTCCAATTATACACTAATTTTTCACATAGCTATGAGAAGTATTATACATGGACGTGTGGTTGCCGTACTCTATTAAAGCTTTAATCAGGATAAAACCGTATATTAGAAGCTAGTCTCAGCCTCAGACGTCACGCCCAAAGAACGTTGGCTAAACATCTGGGCCCGTATTCACAAAACATCTTAAGGCTAAAAGTAGCTCCTAACTTGCCGATTTAGGAGAAAATCTTAAAAATAGTGGGCGTGTCAGTCCTAAATTTAGGACTCCTAAATGTTTGCTCTAAGAGTATTTCACAAAGCGTTTTAGCATTAAAACTAGCTCCTAAATCTGTGAAACGTTAGGAGTAGTGAAGAGGACTCCTAAGTCACTAAGACCAACTCACAACTATCCTAAAATGCCTGTTGCCGGCAATCTGCCTCAGAATATAAACATTTTAGAAACATTTGACGATAATGAGCCTTTAAAATGGCATCACCTTTAAGGTTTGGAGGTTATCCCAACTCCAAATTTTCCTTTGATTATATCCTTTTTATTAACCAGTTGGACAAGAAGTAACAGATGTTCTTGCGTCCAGTTTGGTTTTCTTTTACGTTTGCATGTCTTATTATCAGCCATGATTACTCTACTCTGTTAATTAAAAGGTGGTTTATATGCATCCGCTACAAGAAGCATACATGTAAGAGACTGACAATTAGCTGAACCTATATTTGTTTAATTAGTGACACTTAGCCTGCATGTTAAAATCTTTATTTGAATGTGGCAATTAACATTATTTTTTAAACCTTTATTTGGATATGGCAACATAATATCATGCTCTACAATATTTCTATGAATAAATCTCTGACAGAGACCCATCCCCTCTCTTATCAGCCAATCACTGTGTGCATAGTTAGTAAGCATGCTGACATCATCCACAGCAACGAGGTCAACCCCGCCCCCTTACTCTTAGCTTAAGACTTCTCTCTATTCCTTAGTAAAAGTTTGTCTCAGCAGCTTTGTGAATACGTTTTAAGAGAAAACTCTTAGCTAAAAACTTTTACTGCTATTTAGGAGAACTCTTAGCGGTAAGATAAAATGTTTTGTGAATACGGGCCCTGATGCATATGGCACACTTATCTGGAAACACTTCAGGAGTTTCGAAGTCGTCGTCGGATTGGTTAGATTATACAGGATTTCCAGGAGACGTGTGTCGCGTTCTTTAATGTTCCGCCTGGAATAAAAAATGCCGTGGCACCAAACCCCCTCACGAAAGAAGAAAGCCGTCGTGTTTACAACTGTGACGAGCACTTGTCAGGATCAACTAAATGCTGAATTTTCAAAAATATGTGAAAAATATAAAGTTTGTGCCATAGAATCTTTAAAATATGTCCGAGAGTTTTACACACCAGTCTGTTATTGCGGCGACATTTCCACGCCCCTAAACATGACGCGGCACAAAACGACAAGTGATTGGTTGCTTTACCTGTCAGTCATATGGCCTCTTGGGCGGGCCTTGGCTATTCAAAGCGGACAAAGTTCCCAGACCATCAGCCATCAGTCTGAAGGTCTGGCTACGCAAGACTAATTAGAAGCTAACAGAAGCAGTAGCATTTACAAATAGCAGCGTATCTAAAAGTATGAGACAACAACAAACAAACATACCATTAAGAGCCGTGCTTGCACAGGTTCTGCTCGATCCTCTTCACTAATATTCTCTGGGTCTCAATCGGGCTCAAATTGATAAGCACTATTGACGACGCCACTGTTTACAAAACAACCGGAGCACATGCCGCTGAGGTGAGGGGCGGGACGTTTAGACGCGCACTAGAGGCGGTTTAACCCCTTTAAAACTTAACTAAATTGAAAACTAAAAGTATTTATGTCATAGTAATCTAATTTTACAAATTCAGATGAAATCGCCACATAATAAAATAGTTACATTTTCTCTTGAGATGGGGTTTGAATCAGGGTTATTATTGTTGACTATAACTAAAACTATATAAAAAAATTGATAATTGAAATAAAGCTGTAATAATATAATATGAATATTAGATGAAGAACTTAAATTATTTCAGTTCTATTTTTCATTTAATTTATGTTGAAGTGCAAAATTCTTATCTGGAAAAAAAATTATAATTAAAATGTAACTACAACTAAAACTGAAATAAAAATAAACTTTAACAGTAAAACTTCAACTAATTAAATAGCACATATAAAAATTACTAAAAATAAAATTAAAATTAAAACTTGAAGTATAAAAATAAAAGCTAATTAAAAAATGAATATGTAATATAATACTGAAGATAAAATTGTAAACTCTGTCACACAACTGTTTTGTTTTGTTTTTTACAGTCATTGTGTCCTGTTGAGTTCGTTTTTCATGATTTGCTACAAAAACCTGTTTCCTTGACAACATATGGTGTACGTGGCAGAGCCTTGAGGTGTTTCCTCTGATGGACACATGCTGTTTATGTGTGAAGACGAGTTTCACGGGCCGGCTGTGACTCTTCACTACATGCAGTCAGGTGTTATCTGCAGCACGCTGTCTGTCTGCAGGAGGATGATAACTGCAGACTGATGTTTCAGAGAGAGCTCACCTGCTTTTAGAGCTTAAGCTCAGGCTTTGCTTCTCTCCGGATTTTCCTCCATGTCTGTCATCATTTGATATTTTCCCTCCTGTTTTCTTTTACTGTCATGATTCATTGATTTCGTCCAGGTCCCTCCTTCTGCCGTGTTTTTATTTTTTCTGATCTTTAATTTGGCTCTCCGCCCCCTCGGCTCTCCTCTCATCTGTTCTCAGTGAGAAGATGCAGGCTCTTTGAATGATGTTGATGGCTGATCTCTGTGTCCAGCGCGGTCAGCGGTCACAGCATGACCTGACCCCGTCAGCATGATGAACTTGGAGGGACTCGAGATGATCGCGGTCCTGGTTGTGGTTGTTGTCTTTGTTAAGGTTCTGGAGAAGTTTGGACTTTTAGAGGCGAGCTATTATGGTAAGATCACAGAAGATTTCTTTATGCTTTTTCACCTCAAAGAATTGGGGACAGAATCTGTTGTGTAAAGGTTTAAAGTGTTTGTACTAAGAAAAGACTTGAATTTGTGTTCTTTATTGCTGTTTCTAAGCTATAATCATGAATGTTTAACAGCAGCATTCAGAGTATATGATTTTCTGAAAGGTTTATGTAGATCTGGTGATTATTGGTTCTCATGAATTTGGACTCTGAATGTAGGATCAAAAGAATAGAAACAGTTTTATCCTGCATGTTTTTGTCAATATGGTTTTCAGTTATTTATTGATTACTTTTTTATTGAGAAAATATAAGTACAATTAGTAATGCTAATTTAGTGTTCATGTTTGTTTGTGTGACAAAGCTGAAAAAGAAGTAAACATATTACTGAAATATACTTAAAAAGATTATACTTAACTGTGAACTGAATGTGATGTTTTCGGACACTTAATTGCATGTTAATTTCAAATAAATGAAAAAAAGTTTTGTAGTTAAAATTTATATTAAATGCAATTAGCTGAACTTGAGAGTGCTTTTGGACCCACTAAGTACATCTTTATATGTTGTTTCATAATTACTTCTATTGTCTTTGAAATATAGTTTAAGTACTTCTGAATGTACTGACAAGCATGATAAACTTAATTATATTTTAATGTCATTTCTATGCCATTCTAACTTGTATGTCATGTGTTTAAATATAATTGTAATTACACATTTGTAATGATGAAGTTGCAATTGAGTACCTTTAAAATGTATTAACTAAATGTGATATCAAAAACAGACTACAGTTAAAATTATAATCAAGTACTTTACATGTGCTTTAGGATGTTAGTCATCACATCAAATTGGTGTACTTCTTTAAGCATGATCAAAGATTATTAAAACCTAATGATTTAAAATGTACTTTAAAGTAAAAAAACAATAAAAAAAAAACATTACATTACATTATTACAAAGTGCATTTTTAAAAGTGTAGACTTAAGTGTCCTTTTATTTCATTAATATTATTATTTGCAAGTACAGTTTTTGTGGGTGTGTGTGGGAGTGTGTGAGTGTTAAAACAATCTTTTAACTTTTAAAATGTTTTAAACTTTTAACTTCACTTTCAAAATTTGAAGAACACTACAGTTGCACATTCAATACAATTAAGCATATTTATTTTTCACAAGGGTAAGATGGGGAAAGGTTAGTGTAGTGAATTGTCAAGTTTGTGTACTTAAGTGTTTTAGATAAATTATGCATAATTTAACTCATGAATAATGCAAGTTTTTTTAGACAAATTGAACTGATAAAGGATTGTTACCAGTTCATTGATTTGTAAATAAAATGACCAGTTGTAAGAAAGACACTAAAGAAACTGAGAAATAGTATTTAATTTCACTGACAATATGTATGTTGAAATATTATGTAACAAAGCAAAATATCACCTTTAGACTTTAAAGGGGTCATCGGTTGCGACATGCACTTTTACATGTTGTTTGAACTGAAATGTGTGTTGGCAGTGTGTGTTCACAACCACCCTATAATGATCAAGATCCACCAAGTGTTTTTTTTTTTTATCTCGTTAAATCATTTCCCCTTTCTCAAATCGAGCTGATCTCGGATGCCTGTCAGTGTGACGTCACACAGACAGGCCCCTCCCATGATTGTTTGATTGACAGTAGCGTTTCAGCACAGACTGGACTGGTGTCTTACCTTAGACCCTCCCTGAGTGAGCTGTCATCAGTTGTTTCACCGTCGTAGCAGATGTAGACAAGAATGACTCCGATTAAGCGATTGAGGTGTTCTGATGTTGGATGTAATAATGAACATAGCAGTTGTCATTTACTTCTGACATCTGAGCCGCTGAAGACGCAGTGGATTACATTTGTTTATGAATGCGTCTATCTTCACGCAAAGAATTCGTGATCCAGCTTCACCTCCAGAAGAAGTGAGTGTAAGGTTTTGTAATGAATCTTTGCAAATCCTAATAACGTGCTAGTTAGCAAGTTTCACGATGAACGCGGCTAAAGTTTACCTTCTCTCAGAGAGCGGCTTGGAAGAGAGGGGCGGGGTGAGCAGAGCTCATTTGCATTTAAAGCGACATGCAATACAACGGCTTGCTGAAGACAGAGCTGTTTTTGACAGGGTAAAAATGGTGTTGTTTTACACTACCATTGAGAAATTTTAACCAAAGTATGTTACAGACTTTTCATTAAGACCCTAAAGAATCATATCAACTTCTGGAAAATGGGCATCCAATAACCCCTTTAAAAGCCTGTTGACAAAAAAAAAAAAAAAAAAAAAAAAAACTGTTGTTAGTTTATGTTCAGCAAAATCCCACCAATCTACAAGGCAGCTGGTTTGCTGTCATTGTGAAAGTCTGCTCAGACTACAGTCTGGTTTACTGGTTTACCTTCAAGGTCAGCTTTGTATCACCAGTAATCTTATTCATCGTTCAGTTTTAAAAGTGTGGTGGAGCAGCTTGAACAAACAATGGCTGGTTATGTAACATTAGTCAATAATACTTTGATTTATCTGTTGAATGTAAATGAAGCTAATTGGATGGTTGCAGTGTCAGTGCATTATTCAAATGAATGTAATGATGGCAGTGTTCCCAAGCCAAATGAATCAGCCTGCCAGACCCAATAGTGTGGCATTTCCGCTGATTTATCATTAATATTTATTGCAATGTTGAAATTGCATTTCCTCTTCCTATATATCCACTTCAAGCCATGGTGTGTGTGGTTACATTGTCTTTTGAGTCAGATTTATTCAGTGAAGCAGGTTATTCTGAATGATTCATTCACAAATCATCCAATTTAACTTAATGACTCTCAATGGCTAATAGCTCACTACAAGAAAAAAAAAATATCAGTAATAACTTAAATTTCACTCACTTTATATTCTTTGATGTTACATATGAAAATTAAAGCTGAAAAGAATAGTGACTGAATTGGCCTTTTAGGTGGCCTGTCCCTTTAAGAGATGTTGTCTTTAACTGATCAAGAGGTTTTAGGAAGCAGTATTAAAAACTTTTTTATTCATTTATTTTTTAATCTGAATCTGAGTCTCATGTTGTATTTTCTAGAGTAATTCTGTGCCCTCCCTGACTTGCAGTTAAAAATAGATAGTTTTCGCGGTCGGATGCAAATGGCTTCTTTCACCCAAGTCACCTCGTCTCTGCTGGAGTGACAGTGAGTGACGGCAGTGTGCCACCGAACGACACAGGCATGATATCAGATGACATGAGAGCACAGATGACACTTCTGACAGGATCCCAAACAGAGCAAACACTAGACTGTGATTGCAGCAGACTGAAGTAACAAGTCACATAAAGAACCACCAGTGAGCAGTAAAGGGAACATGATAACACTTGTTAAAAGAAGTGCACTTAAATGTTTTGCACTTACAAGTATATAAAAACTGTTTTGCATTTAATACTTATGAAATAAAATGCCCCTTAAAAGTACTTAAAGCTAGACAACTTCATGACTTTCTTAACACACTTAAGTACAATTTTAAAAAGTGCACTTTGTAACAATGTAAAATTAAAAGTTTTACATTAAAGTCCATTTTAAATCATTATGTTTTAGTTATATTTTTGTCATGCTTTAAAGAAGTACACTTAATTTGATGTGTTGATTAACATACCAAAGCACATGTAAAGTACTTCATTAGTGTTATTTGATGTTACATTTAAAGTTAATATATTTTAAATGTACTAAATTGCAACAGATGTGTCATTACAAATATATTTAAATAGTTTCATGACATTAAAGCTTATTTTAGTTTATCATAAATGCTTGTCAGTAAATCCGGCATTACACTTTAGCCATATTTCAAAAACAATAGAAGTAATTATTAAAATAGATATAAAGATCTTATGTACTTAAGTCCTACTTAAGTAAAAAAAAAAACACACTAAAGTTCAGTAATTGCATTTAATATACATTGAAAATATAATACATTTTCATGTAAATGCTATTAGCATGCAATTAAGTGTCCAAAACATTACATTCAGTTCACACTTAAGTATATTCTTTTAAAGTGCATTATTTTAATTTTTTTAAGTATCTTGATCATTGTAAACAGATTATTCTTTGGGATAGATATTCTGTGATGACACTCTTCCAGAAGCTAGGATCAGACAAGTCAGTGGATGGCAGTGAAGTGAAGGATCGGTGCAGGAGAGGATTGAGTATGGTGGTGTTAGTCCATGTGTAAATCAGTGTGAAACCAAATGCTCACACACCGGCACCCATCAGTCACCCGTCAGGCCCGAGACCACTGCTCTCACGGCCATCTGCTGTCCTTCTGTGTGTACTGTACAGCATGCTCTCAGACGTATGCTGTTATGCCTAATATAGGGCACTGTGTGATTGTCATTGAAAAGGTAGATAATACTATCTGATATATTATCTGCTCAGGCAATACAATGAGTCATTGTTCAGGTCAAGAGGATCTTGCAGTAATATATTTGAGCCACTTGGTGGCATTACAACAATACAGTTGTTGTATAAGATTTGGTGAAAATACTGCTTTAATGCCTCTTAAATCTATAATCATGGCAGTCACTCCTCATCTCCTTTCCTATTCATTTCTAATATCAATTTCACAATATGTCCTAAAGCCTGAAATAACTGCAATGTAATACAGAGAAACATAGGTGGAAGATGATGATGCCTTGGCATATTTGATGTTTTAGCATAAACTACAATTTCACAGCATGAAATTGCATTTTAGGATCATGGTTTTGAATTGCAGACTAAGATTTTAATTAGGTAGTTGGTTTTTCAACCACAAGGCTGTCAAATAATAATAATAAATAAACAAACTACTTCTACAGTACATAACAGTGTTATTTTATGATAATTTTATTAATATTTAGAGTTATATTAGATTTTAATAATTGATTAGATTTTAAGATTTCTATGATTTTTAGATTTTGATCATCTAATTAGATTTAGATGTATGTTAGATGTTATATTACAGTTTTTTTATTCGCTTTAGTATTATTTTCACAAGCAATTGGTACATTTTCAAAACTCTTAGTACCAATATCACAGCAGATCATCAAAAGTGCACTTTTTTCAAACATTTCAGCATATTTTCAATTGTCTTAGTACAATACACACAATCACAAAGTATCCTTTTCACTACACAAAATAATTGTTTCATCTATATCAATGTTTCATTCACAGTAACTGCTTTTCATAATGCTCTTACTATCAAACTTTTCATTTGCATGTCTTCTCATTCAGTTTAATACATTTGTCTATTATTTAATCTAACTCATCTTAATGGTTAATCGGTGAATCATTTGGTGCAGCTATAGATATCTATAGATATAGATTCAATAGATATAGTTTCTAAAGAACTTGTTTGCAATCTAGGGACAATCAAATGTAATGAATATTTTTTTTGCACTATAAGTGATTTATCTTAGATGATAACCACTATTTTGTACATGTGTGTGTGTGTGTGTGTGTGTGTGTGTGTGTGTGTGTGTGTGTGTGTGTGTGCGCGTGCGTGCGTGCGTGTGTGAGTGAATGTGGGCGCAGGTGCGTTTTTCAGTCCAGGTTGGATGCTGTGACTGAAACCAAATCAAAGCGAGATGAGAAAATGAGAAAAATAATCATGTTAACAGAAGGAAGTTTGGTTTCACAAGTTGAGCATAACTGCAGTTTTGATGCAAAACTATGGAAATTTGCTTTTTTCATTCATGTTTGATTGCTTTTAACCTCAGGTTCATCTAGGATTACTGTTCTTTCCATTAGAATAAAAGTTAAATAACACATAATTTAGGAGCATATATTGGCAGGTCATTTGTATGCTGTCAGACCAGATCAAAACTCATCACATTTGGCGTATTTTTTATTTTATTTTTCTATAGGCTTCCAGTATATTTGACACTAGTAGATAAATGTCATTCAAAAGCCTTGTGCTTTTCACATCGACTCTTGTATTTCAGAGACGCTTGAGTCTCTTTCTTCTTCATTTGCTGCAGGCAGCTACTTAAATGTGCACTCATGCCAGAATAGATAAAGTTATTAGCTTCTGGTGTGAGGAAAATTATGGATGTTGATAGAAACGTTTCATGTTTTACATGTTTTTCGGCTTCTCTTCATTGAATTACAGTGTGGGGGGGGGGGATTATTTGATCCCCTGCTGATTTTGCGTTTGCCCACTGACAAAGAAATGATCAGTCTATAATTTTAATGGTATGTTTATTTGAGCAGTGTGAGACAGATTAACAACAAAAAATCCAGAAAAAGGCATTTCAAAAAAGTTATATATTGATTTGCATTTTAATGAGTCAAATAAGTACTTGATCCCCTATCAATCATCAAGATTTCTGGCTCCCAGGTGTCTTTTATACAGGTAAGGAGCTGAGATTAGGAGCACTCTCTTAAAGGGAGTCTCAGCGTGTTACCTGTACAAAAGACACCTGTCCACAGAAGCAATCAATCAGATTCTAAACTCTCCACCATGGCCAAGACCAAAGAGCTGTCCAAGGATGTCAGAGACAAGATTGTAGATCTACACAAGGCTGGAATGGGCTACAAGACCATCGCCAAGCAGCTTGGTGAGAAGGTGACAACAGTTGGTGCGATTATTCACAAATGGAAGAAACACAAAATAACTGTCAATCTCCCTCGGTCTGGGGCTCCATGCAAGATCTCACCTCGTGGAGTTTCAATGATCATGAGAATGGTGAGGAATCAGCCCAGAACTACACGAGAGGATCTTGTCAATGATCTCAAGGCAGCTGGGACCATAGTCACCAAGAAAACAATTGGTAACACACTACACCGTGAAGGACTGAAATCCTGCAGCACCCGTAATATCCCCCTGCTCAAGAAAGCACATGTACAGCCCGTCTGAAGTTTGTCAATGATTCAGAGGAGAACTGGGTGAAAGTGTTGTGGTCAGATGAGACCAAAATCCAGCTCTTTGGCATCAACTCAACTCACCGTGTTTGGAGGAGGAGAAATGCTGCCTATGACCCCAAGAACACCATCCCCACCGTCAAACATGGAGGTGGAAACGTTATGCTTTGGGGGTGTTTTTCTGCTAAGGGGACAGGACAACTGCACCGCATCAAAGGGACGATGGACGGGGCCATGTACCGTCAGGGCCAGGGCATTGAAAATGGGTCGTGGATGGGTATTCCAGCATGACAATGACCTAAAAACACACGACCAAGGCAACAAAGGAGTGGCTCGAGAAGAAGCACGTTAAGGTCCTGGAGTGGCCGAGCCAGTCTCCAGACCTTCACCCCATAGAAAATCTGTGGAGGGAGCTGAAGGTTCGAGTTGCCAAACGTCAGCCTCGAAACCTTAATGACTTGGAGAGGATCTGCAAAGAGGAGTGGGACAAAATCCCTCCTGAGATGTGTGCAAACCTGGTGGCCAACTACAAGAAACGTCTGACCTCTGTGATTGCCAACAAGGGTTTTGCTACCAAGTACTAAGTCATGTTTTGCAAAGGAGTCAAATACTTATTTGACTCATTAAAATGCAAATCAATTTATAACTTTTTTGAAATGCGTTTTTCTGGATTTCTTTGTTGTTATTCTGTCTCTCACTGTTCAAATAAACATACCATTAAAATTATAGACTGATCATTTCTTTGTCAGTTGGCAAACGTAAAAAATCAGCAGGGGATCAAATATTTTTTTCCCCACTGTATAACAGCTTTTATTTAACTATTTATTTCTTCCATGTTCAGTCACTCGGAACCAATCCAAAAAAATCGAAATAACCTTAATCAAGAAAAGCCCACAAATGAAGAAGTGAGCAATTCAAAGACCTTATTGTGACAGATGAGGAAAGAAAGTTTTAGAAGTCAGTATTGTCATTATATGTTCCACTTCCTTTTCAAGTCTATCAGTGACTTTCAAATAATAATAATAATTAATTTCACTAAACCTGTGGTGAAACTGACAGCCCTAGTTTTTATGTCTCTTCTTATACTTTAAGACTTGCAAAGTTTCTGTAACCGCTTGTACAAGCTGTGTACTAAACACATGGGTGGACACAAAGAAATCTTAGTCTTAAAGAGATATTTCACCCCAAAATTAAAATTTGTTGTTAATTTACTCACCCGTAGGCCGTCCAAGATGTTGGTCTTCAGTAGAACTTCAGTAGATTTTTAGCTAAAACCGCAGTCTTTTGGTGATTCATGAAATGCAGCAAGTCAGCGGCTGCACATTTTTGAGAATTGAAAAACAAATCATATCAAGGAACGCAAAATTAATACCTGTGGCTTCTGATGATATATTGAGGTTTAATTAAGCAAAACGATTGGTCTGTGCAAGAAACTGAACATTATTTACAACATAATCCAGAGCCTCAGGCAAACGGTCCGAAGTGATGTCCGGTCTGCAAACAAAAGCTTTAAGACACGTACTGTAAAACACCCATGCTTCACATCAGTATTAGGTGCTTTAATAATCTAATTGCATATACATCAAACCATTGCGTAATTATGAAAACAAACTAGTGAACTGAACCAGTTAATCAAAACAAACTGTCCAAAAGAACCAGTTCACAGAAAATAATCTTATTTCCCTGTTGCCTGAGGCTCTGGATTACAGGTAATCATGTTGTACAGGTAATATTCAGTTTCTTGGCACAGACTGATTGTTTTGCTTCATAAGACCCCAATATATCATCAGGAGCTATGGGTATTAATTTCACATTGCCTTTATGTCCTTTTTGACTCTTAAAGTGACAGTATTGACTTGCATTTATGAATCACCAAGGACCTCGGTTTCAGCTCAAACTCTTCTTTACTGTTCCACTGAAGAAAGCAGTCACCTACATCTTGGATGGCCTGAGGGTGAGTAAATAAGGAGCAAATGTTCATTTTGGGGTGAACTAGCCCTTTAATAGTTGCACTGGAATAGTTTGAGGAAACATTTAAAAAGTGAAACTTGATTTGTTGCTCCAGATGAAGAGACTGAAGCAGAAGCCACAAAACACACAGTCATTATCTGTTGTCAGTTTGACTGATAAAATGGGTTTCTGTCTGGAAATGCTGCCAGTTGGTAATATGTCAAATTGTGCATCTTTCTCATTCTTTGTTTGGGTTAGTATTACTTCGTCTTTTTCAGTCCTTTTGTCTGAAGGCATGTCTCTTCTATTCTGCCCCATACTAGGCTGTTGTTTTTTCCCGCTTGAAGAAAATTAGAGTAATTTGATAGGTCATTTATCTTCAATCCACAAAGATTTTTGACCAGTTATTTTTTCACAGGTGATGGAACAGAAATGTTCTTGACATTTAAAAGCTACTCATATATCTGTGCTGACAGCACAACAATCAAATGCCACATAATTTTCTTCAAATGTTCCTGTCCTAGAAATGTCAGAAACACTGAGTTATAACCAGGTGCGACACGAAAAGATTCACAATTGGACAGTGACAACAAGTAATTAGTGTCCACAATAAATTAAAAGCCATTCTGAGTGTATTTTGTTTAAAGACCCAAAATCCCCTCCTAAAAGTTGACAAAGTTAACCATTAGCAACTAAACATGTTTAAAATTTGCAGTCTTTCTTTTCTGGTAAGATAGAAAAAAAATCACATATATCTCACAATTTTGAGATTCTATCTCGCAATTCAGACTTTTTTCTCAGAATTAGGAGAGCAAAAAAATCCAAATTGTTAAATATAAACTCAATTGCGAGTCAATTGAGAAAAAAAAATCAAAGTTGTTAGATGTAAATGTAAAAATTACCTTTTTTTATTTTTACATTCCGTGGCAGAAACGTTCTTCCATAGCATTCTCATTTTGTTCAAATGAATATGTAGAATAACATTTTTCTGATTATTTCTGAAAAAGGTAATCAAAAGTATTTATATAAAGGTAATCCATTCTTATAGTTCACTATTATTTCTTGTTACTAACGTCTCAGACAATCCTTCAGATTTACACTGTGAGCATTGAAACTGCCACGTTCTTCTGTTCTTGACTGATAGATTGAAGTGCAGGTCAGTGTTTTCAGACAAACGTCTTGTTCTTTAAGCCGATTTTAAGCCATCTGTCCCAGCCAGTTGCCACAAATATAATTCTCTCCAACCACATCAGCCGGCTGTGCTGGACCAAAACCACACATCCTCATATCAAACAGCAGTTTCAAGAACAATGCTTATCTTACTGAATGTTGCATCATTTGCATTGCATCATATAACAAGGCTGCTGCTTGTTATTCGGACCGCCAGGGTCCTGCTTGAATTGGGGGCAGTTAAACCTTGATTTGAGCCATTACAAAATATTGTACAGAGATTTAATAAACACATTTGAGGGCACTTCTAGACACCTGACATCTTCTCTCAAGCGTTGTGGTCTGTATGTTGTGGGCAGAAACTGTTATTTCACCCTCAGTTGTGTATTCAGCAGTGCTCAGGGCCGCCATGGTTCACAGGCTTTAATTGCTTACATTTCACGCTCAGTGCTTTTGGGGATTTGAGGATGTGACGGGCTAATTTCACTGCTTTCTAAATATTGGAAACCAACATTGCTTCGTATGGTATTGCAAATATTGCCATAAAGCATGCAATTATAGCCTACCTGAGGCACGGCACAGCTGTTGTTGTGGCACAAATTACAGTGTATTTTCACATTGTTTTAGTGAACATTTGAAAGCACTTGCGTAAATTTGTTGCTTATAAAAGACAAAGGGGTCTTAATGTGCCCCTATCATGCCTTTTCGAATATTACCTTTCATGCAGTGTGTCATGTAGCAGTATGTGAACATAAACTTTCTGTAAAGTTGTAAAGCCGACAGTGCACGATAAATAAAGTTATTGTCTATCAAAAAAAAGAGTCAGCTCTCAATCGCCTAAACGAGTCGTCAGGAATTCGAATCTTATTCTGTTACGGCTGTACGTCACGAAGAAACACATTTGCATAATGTCCGTCCATGGGCTTTCATTCGCGCTGTATGCGGTAGACCAATCACAAAGGACTGTGCCATCTGACCAATCACAGCAGCGAGGGCTCACGGAAAGGAGGGGTTTAGAGAGACTGATTCTTCGAACTGCTTCGTACGAGTCGTTTAGGAATCATTTAGAAATGAGGTAAAATTAAAGCTATTTTTTGAGAAAACTAAAGTGTTTTTTGACCTTGGAAGCATGTAAACCTGTTTTAGGACACTCATAAAACAATATTAGCAACCTTAAAAATGGCATAATAGGGGCACTTTAAAGCTACTAGTGTCATGAATTTTGAATGGGATATGAGACTTTTTTGGACTGTTGTTGTCATCTTCAGCCATCAGCACAGGGAGAAGGTTGTTAGATATAGTGTTGAAAACTACATTTCTTATAGGACTGCATGATATTGAAAAAATATATCTAAAATGTGATAGGGCTCAGCATGATTATCAAAACCCAAATGCTCCAGTTGAATTATGCACCGCGGGTTTCAGAGTGAAGGTGAGGCACTGTGTTCATATACACCAGCAGCTCATGATCCAGTGTTTTCAGTATCTCAGAGCAGCACAGCCGTTGAGTCACTTTAACGTGCATTTGGGAAAGTGACATGTGTTAAACATTTCACCACATCATTTATAAACCTGTTGCCAGCAGTGTTGGGCACGTTACTTTAAAAAAGTAATTAGTTATAGTTACTAGTTACTTCTCACAAATAGTAACTGAGTTAGTAACTGAGTTACATCATTATAAAAGTAACTAATTACCAGGGAAAGTAACTATTGCGTTACTTTTTTTTTTAAATGTTCAAATGTCAAATAACTTGGATGCCCCCAATATTAAATGTTAAATGAATGAAATGGACACTAAATAGACTAAATTATTATTATAAAACATTGTACATTAATCAACACTATTTATCTACTGACACTTAGCATCAGTTAGTCAAGCATTATAATATGATATTATGATAATTTAGCATTATATGATGATAGAGCTTTAGTAATTAGAATAGCCTAACCATGTATGAATTCATATTTGTCATGTTGACTGAACTTAGGACTGGTGGTGCTGCTTAAGATATTGTTTGTCATATTGTGTTTCTATAAAAAAAGGGAGAAAAAAATGATAAGATAACAAAACTACTATGAATTATACCACTAATAACAATATAAAACGCACTAATGATTAATGAGCTGCTGGGTTCATGAATATTAATCAGGTTGTCTGCGTTCGCTCGAACTGATTCGCTGAAATCAAAACAGGGAGGATAATAGTTGAGCGCCGGCCAATGAGATTGTCGTTTGCGCATTAGCTCCGCCCACTAGCGGAGAACCCGGCCGTTCTTAAAAGCTGAAGAACTGTGTGTGTGTGTGTGTGTGTGTGTGTGTGTGTGTGTGTGTGTGTGTGTGTGTGTGTGTGTGTGACACAGCTACGGCGAGCCGTGCGCTTCACACTAGAGTTTATGGTTCTCAAATACAGCTACACTGCGCATCCATTCAGATGAACTGAGAAATAAAATGATAATAATATTATAATAAATTATAGTAACGCCGCATTTTATTGTCAGTAACGGTAACGGCATTGTAACGGGGGAAACAGTAATTAGTTTGATTACTCGTTACTGAAAACAATAACGCCGTTAGTAACGCCGTTATTCCCATCACTGGTTGCCAGCAAAGAAGTTTTAAAGGCTTCTTGCAGTTTTCTGCCAAAATGAAAGCTTGATGGTTTAATGTTTGAAAATGAAGGAACTTCGACATATTGTAATTCTACAGTTGTATCATATTTTTCCAAATATTCCAAAAGGACTTGTATAATGCAGTTAACGTCAAGTGGACTAAATAAGCACAAAGCAAAAACATATGGATTTGTGTTTATAGTGCATTTTCCACATGCTGGTACTGTAGTTTCAGTTTTGATTTGAATAAATCAGTTTAGGCTTTAAAATGAATGTTTAAAATACATGCTTCTATAATTGTTTTTATTCATTTATGCATTTAGCAGCGACTTACAGTGCATTCAGGCTATACATTTATTTTTTTTATCACTATGTGTGTTCCCTGGGAATTGAACCCACAACCTTTTGCGCTGCTAACGAAATGCTCTACCACTGAGCCACAGGAACATTTATTCCTGTTCTATTCTGAATGCCATTCAATTTAAAGGATTTGTTGTGGAGTAAGGGAAACTAAAATTAATGTTTATAGCGTTTATAATGTTTGCAAGTAATTTATATACATTACATAATTTCTGAATATAATAATAAAATATTACAGAATACACCAATGTGTTTTTTAATGCTATTTTTTTTAATCAATATTTTTCAGTAGAGTTGTATTATTTCAACCATAAAATTGTATAGCATAAATAAAATATGATAAAGATAATATGTTCTTATTTTGTTTAATACTTTTATTTAATAATAATCACAATAAAAGTCATAATAATACTTATTTTATGGACATATCAAATGGGTTAAAAACCATAACTGAAGTGATAACTAAGTGGAAAGATATTTTCAATGTATGGTTTACTTTTTAAAAATAGGTTTGAATTGGCTCTTGTAAAGTGTATACCCAAGTGTGAACATTTTTTGTTGTTGTTTGTTTTTCCCAAATTGATCAGCCCTAAAGGAAAGTCTTCAAAGCAAACAGTAATTTTTCATATTTTTTATTTGTATTTTCTATGCATATGCACTCCTCTAAAAAAACACCTCGATCATTCTAGAATGATTAATTTTTTACAAATAGAGCAAGTCATCGGGTAAAAATTGCTGTATTTATTTATTTAGTGAAATATTGCAATGTCAGTTTTATGATATCATGGAGCCCTGCTGTCATATTTCCGAGTCTGAGGCAGAGTCTTATCCTTGGCAGGTGTTTTTTCTTTTTTCTGCACATGTGTTTTTATCCACAGGCATCAAGCACAAAAGTGCCTTTGCATAATGTGAACATGTGACGGACTTCACTGACAGAGAGGTCACCCTCGATTCGTGACAGCACCTCTGACACTTTAAATGAGGATATTGTTAAAGAGTTGAATTGTGAGCAGTGTTTGTGTTGTAGGTCCTGACTTGCCACTCTGAATGTCAGTATGTGTGAATCAGGACAGCCTTTCCTCACATAACCCTCCGCTGGACAGGCCAGGCTTGATAAGAGTCCCCACAGGACAGGGAGGCTTTGACCGTAAAATGGAAATACGTAATCTCTGGCCAAAATCGATTTTATAACCCGCAGAAATCGAAGAACAAAGAGCATTCTCATCTGAGACACATCCTATGCTTGACAGAGATAAGAAATCGACCCAGTAAGGGTTCTCCATCAACACTCTCTGACATTTTACGTCACCTTTAAAGATGTCACATAAGGACAACACAGAACAGGAAGCGATGGCCATAGCTGTCAATGGAGTGCATGCTGAATTCATTCATGTCTGTTGTATATCACAATTTTTAACATTGCATATGTATTTTAACCTTTTGGGCAGAAACTGTGAGTTGCTAAATGATTCCCAAAGGCTGGTGTCATAGTTTTAATAAAACTAAGCTATTATAGGCAGATGGAGGGGGGAAAACACAATGAGCAAAATTAAAAATGGCTGTAGGCATAATCTGCATAATTACATGAGCGGCATTAATAACCCTACACTAAATGATTTGCTCCAAAAAAGGAATAAAATCATTTGGTACGAGACCTTTAAGCAGTTAGAGATTTGGCTGAATTAACTGTAATACATGCAAATGGCACTGTTTATGAATTATGCTGGATAATGAATGCAAATCTTGTAAGACTGTGAAACTGAAGTGTTAGTGTAATGTTACAATCCGTTGACATCTCTCAACTGAAGCTCAATGCATTGGCTGATATTATGGGCCAGAAGGTGGCAGTAGTCATGCATTTTTAGGGAAGCAGCATTGATAGTGGCGTTTAGGATGCTAGAATGTGCTGTAGTAAATATAGACCACTTTCTTTGAATGACTGCTCAAAAGTAGTAGTTCTAAGCTATAAAGAGTTTTGCACGGAATTTTTTAACCCTTATTCCATACCTTCATGCTGATATTTTTGTAATTGTGAAGAATCTCCACATGGGCCTTTCATTACCCTTGTGAAAGTACACTTCTTTTAAATAAAAAGAATACTATAGAAATATATATATTTATATATACTTAAGTGTGAACTGAATGTAATGTTTTCAGACATTTATTTGCATGTTAATTGCAAATGAAATTGTATTATATTTTTAATTTATATTAAAAGCTATTAGCAGAAATGTATCATCATTTTTTGACCCACTTAAGTAGGATTTAAGTACATTTGTATATGTAATTTCATAATTACCCCCACTGTTTTCGAAATATTGTTAAAGTGTCCTGCCAACAAGCATTTAAGATCATTAAAATATTCTTTAATATCATTTTTACTGAAATCTGTGTCATGTATATATTTACACATTTGTAATGATAAAGTTGCAACATAGTAAATTTTAAATATAGTAACTTTAAATGTAATATTGAATAACACTAAATTGAACATTATAATTGAGTACTTTACATGTGAATATTAGTGTTAGTCAACACATCAAAATTATTTAAAGAGAATTAAAACAATGATTTAAAAGTGTAAGTTTTAATTCAAAAATGTGTTAGACAGCTGTTTTATTTCAATAATATTAGATAATCTGCAAGTACAGATGCAGATTAAATGTATAAAAAAATGCTTTTAAGATTGAAGTACACATTCAATAAAATTAAGCGTATGTTTACGAGATTGTATGAATGATTTATTTTGAGAGTGAATATTGATTTTTACTTTCTCATGCAAAACTATGAAAAAAACTGACTTCCAAAGGAATTAAAATATTGCTCATGAGTCATAACGGACTGCTTTTATGGAGTTTATATAGCCTGTGGTTGCTGAACTTGTATGGGGGAAAAAGCAACAGTGAAAACAATAACAGCAGTGTGGATCTGGAGCGACATGAGGGTGAATAAATAATTGTAAATTTTAATGTGGATTGTACCTTTAAGGCTCATTTAGCGAGCGCACTTTAGCTGTTTATTGACTTTCCTCTTCAATCGTGTAATCGATGCTGTAGTTTTCTTTAGAGTATAGACATCGTGCAAATAAATGCACAGTCAAAGCGTTTAAAGGATGAGTTCATTATGCATTGATTTTTGCTCTTGTTTAAACAGCATGTTGTGCTGAAGTACAGGTCATGTGACATGCTGGTCTGTATCAATGGTGTAAATTAGGTGGGGATTAGATTAAACTGGTTTTAAGCAAAGGAAGTGAGGACAGGAAGAGAAAGCGACTGAATATTACTTTTCTTTCACACTTTTTGCACCCCTCTCCTCATTTCCTTTCCCTCCCTCCCATCATCTCTCTCTCACTCTCACTCGGTCTCTGCACCCTCCTCTCCTCACTGAACCCTCACATTGCAAACTTACACTCGCGTCTCTGACTCTTCTGTGTGGGGAGACTCGGACCTCGAGTGGTGAAGCTCAGCCTCCCAGGCTGGATTTGCAGCGGGACTGGAGCGCAGCGCCACGTGGGTGCCTCGGGCTGCCCGGCCGGTGCGCGCCGGCGGCGGGAGTGAACCGGAGCGAGGAGGGGTTTGGCGTTGGGTCAGGAGAGTCAGGCGGGTGGCATGAGCTGGAGCTGGAGCAGGAGCAGGAGCAGGGGGTCGCCGTGAGCACCATGTGGGAATCGGAGGGTCTGCAGACGCTCGGCATCGTGCTGATCGTGTGCGCTTCGCTCAAGCTGCTTCATCTGCTGGGGCTTATCAGCTTCTCTGAGGGTAAGAGAGAGAGACGGGCTTCGCTTCGAGAGTTTGTGCAGCGCAGATGTCTTCAGATGTCCTGTCAGAGTGACAAATATGTTTCTAGATGTATAGAGTAATTGTTCGGAAATTGGGAATATATGGATGTACAAGGAAAGACAGATGAAAGGAGTGTGGATGCAGGGGCGCCATGAAGAGTTTTAAGGGGGGTATGCAAGACAGAAATTTGGGTCCCCTTCTTCCAGATGATTTTTTTTTTCTTTTAACGTTTAATAAGAAATTGAGAGAAACGGAATAAGTATAATAAATTTAAATAATTTATCTGTTAATGTTTATATAATTTCAAGTAACATCGAAATATTTTATTTCAAGTAGCCTATAACTTTGTTGTAAAAAATTATCTTGTATTATAATAAATAAGCTTAACCTGTTAACCTGCACCCCCCATATTGGGAATAACAGCTGAAAATGACTAACTAACTTAAAATGGTAACAGTTCCTGACTTCAGTGTGCCACACACACAATTGTGGTGTCTTTGGAAAGAAGACCCTTTGGCCTTTACTATCCATCATCCAAAGTTGATAATGCTCAAAAATATAAAAAGTTATAGACACTGAAGTGCCTTGATAAAAATTGTACCACACTGAATTTTTTTTTATTTCATATAAAAATACATGAAATCAGTCCTGGAGCAATCCAGAAAAGTAATGGGTTGAAAGTCACATGTCTCATGAGTTTATATTTCAAATCTGAAGAAGATACCATGAAAAATGATATTCCTGCAGACAGGAATGTCCCCCCCCCCCCCCCCCCCGTTTGAGGAAAAATATTTACCAAATTATTGAAGAGTTCTACTACAAACTATTTAGTCTTTATACATGCCACTGCAGTTTTTCAATTATAAAACAGTAGACAGAATCTTAGAAATCGTATAAGTGATTTATTTGAGCACTAGAAAAATACAATAATAATAATTTGAGTGATGAAAAAAAAAACAATAATAATAAAAAAAAAATAACTTAATTACATACTGATTTCCTGACAAACAGATGCTCTCCTGCTCATACATTAGTAATCACATGCTGAAGATCATTCATACAGATGCAAATCATACTGATGGCTGCCCAGTATTCACATTATAATGGCCTTTTATATAGACTGCATTCACACTGATATCTGTGAACAGTCAGTATTTACATGCTCATTATCAGTCATAGAGATGTTAATCACACAGATACAGGCAATTCCCCACAAAACACGCAAACATATATAAAACTGCTGAAGAAGAAAAAAAAGAAATGTTTTTCTTTTTTTCTTATTGTGCTAAAAGATCGCTAAGTTACGCCCCATCAGATGACAGGTGCGTGCGTCACAGCGTGTGTCATGCGCCGTCGCGAGGGAGCGCCAGAATTCAAATAATCAATCTTCCGTGTATCTTTTTTTTTTTTTGGATGATTTCAAATATTTCAAACATTAAAGACAAAGTGAACAGTCAGTATATTAAGAAGAATAAATGAACAAATTACAAGCAATAGCACAAATAAATGAATAGAACAAAGATACAAATTAAATATGTTTTGGGTTTTTAGATTTGTAGGTATTCAAGTACAGAAATGAAATAATCAAATGTAAAATAACATTGCATTTTCTTCACTATATAAATGGAATAGATTAATCATAAGTTGTTCAGTCAAGAGCAGTGAGTTCGTTTCGATAGGACACGGTGGTGTGACGGTTCAGTAGCCTACGTTTTCCATACAGCAAAAAGAACGAAATGCCAGAGAAATGTCCTTGTTTTTACCACTTTTTATTTATTAAAACTAAGATCATAAAGTTTTTTTTTTTAACTTTGAACAATGCTGTGCATCTCAGATCAGCTGCAGGAGTCGGATTTCATTTATCACGTTTAGTTTCGAAACGAAATACAAAAGGCCTTTTGACTTTCGCCTTTTATCTAAGATGATTTTGGAAGCTTTTTTAACATTTGTTTCTTATTTATTTGGTTCCACCAAATAAATTTGTTGTTAATGTTTGCTGATTTTCAGTGTTTTATATTTAAACTTTGTTTAAGTTATTTATTTTATATTAGGCCTGATAGCATGGTGTTAGTATTCGCTTTGTTAATATATTAAACATTCTATGTTTATCGTACTGTTTTGTTGTTGTCATTTCATTCAATTGATGCCAAATTGCCGATAATTTGAAAGTGAAAGTAAAATGCGCACATGCATTTAAAGCAAATGAAAGCGAGGAAAATAGGGAGAAAACTAATTAACTTTTGGGGGGGGGGAGGGCCAGATCGTTTGGGTGCCTTGAGGATTTTAAATTGTCAGATAATAAATTGTTTTTGAGGCCGCCAAGACAGTGTTTTTTTTACATACTTTTGTATTCCACGCTGTCGGGAGTCACACCAAAGATTTTACATATCAGTAGTTCTTTGGTCACTGGCTAAACATGACAGAAAGTTGCAGAAGGGAGTCAGGGAGAGGCAGTGGTGTTGTTTTACGGTGTATTACAGAGACAGCTTTACAAGCTAAACATAGGGGTCGTAGGCTACTGTATATAAAAACGTTGCTCTCTTTCTCCTCATCTTCGTCCTCCTTATAGCCTGCTAGCGAATTTGCTGGCTTTCGTGGCACATCAGCTTATAAATGTAAGAGTAAACGCGTAAAATTTGGGTAAACTTTTAAAATTCAGTGGACTCCATGCAGGACTGGACTGGGACAAAAAAATCGGCCCTGGCATTTTTTGGTCCAGGCGGCCAACCACCGCATATGATATAGCCTACACTACCATTCAAAAGTTTTTGAACAGTAAAATTTTTAATATTTTTTTTAACGAAGTCTCTTCTGCTCACCAACCTTGCATTTATTTGATCCAAAATACAGCAAAAGCAGTAATGTTGTGAAATATTTTTGCTATTTAAAATAACAGTTTTTTGTTTTTGTTTAACTAATTTATTCCTGTGATCAAAGTTGAATTTTCAGCGTCATTACTCCAGTCATGATCGTTCAGAAATCATTAAAATATTCTGATTTGCTGCTCAAAATACATTTATTATTATTATTACGTTGAAAACAGCTGAGTAGATTTTTTCAGGTTTCTTTGATGAATAGAAAGTTCAGAAGAACAGCATTTATCTGAAATATAAATATTTTGTAACATTATAAATGTCTTTATCATAATTTTTGATCAAGTTAAAGCATATTTGCTAAATAAAAGTATTAATTTCTATAATTTCTTTCCCAAAAAACAAAAAAAAAATATACTGACTCCAATCTTTTGAATGGTATATTGTATAATGTTACAAAAGGTTTTTTTTTTTTTTTAGATAAATGCTGATCTTTGGATCTTTCTATTCATCAAAGAATCCAGAAAAAAATTTACTGGACTGTTTTTAAATATAATAATAATAAATGTTTCTTGAGCAGCAAATCAGCATATTATGATTTCTGAAGGATCATGTGACACTGAAGACTGGAGTAATGATGCTGAAAATACAGCTTTGATCACAGAAATAAATTACATTTTAACATATATTCAAATAGAAAGCAGTTATTTTAAATAGTAAAAATATTTCACAATATTACTGATTTTGCTGTATTTTGGATCAAATAAATGCAGGTTTGGTGAGCAGAAGAGAAATCTTTAAAAAAAACATTCAAAATCTTACTGTTCAAAAACTCTTGACTGGTAGTGTGTGTATATATAATAAATATATTATATTAGGTGCATCTCAATAAATTAGAATGTCGTGGAAAAGTTCATTTATTGTAGATATGTATCATTGCATCTAGTTGTTTTGGATAAGAATAAAACGTCAGGTCCGACAATATCGTGTCTTTTCGAATTTAAATCTAGATTTATTCGCATTGTCCCATGGAAACCTCTATGAACATACTTGACTTGGACAAAAAATCACGGGGGACGACTTTACGTTTTATTAAAAAGTGTTTGCGTATTCTACACTCATGGCACGCGCACACATTAGGATAGATTAGATGCCTGTCTCTGTTGCGAGTCCCTATCAAGCACTTTACCGATTTAACTAGTCTCCTCCTCCTGCCAGAAGTTGGGGTGAAGCGATCTTTGTGTAGGCGGAGCAAAATACTTCATCGCTCCGTCTATAGCGCTTTATGATTAGGTGGTTTACGCTGTCAATATAGGAGACAAACCAATGGGCCACCGGCTGCTCGCTGTCCCTGCGTGATGGTCCTTGGCAAAGAAAAAAAAAAATCTGTCGGCCCCTTCAGTGCGTCGGCCCACCGGGAAAATGCCCGGTATGCCCGATTACCAATCTAGCCCTGCCTCCATGTTTACTTCTGACAGCGCGCTTCATGCCGTCTTGTTGTTGTTCTTTTGCGCATGTGGGTCAGTTCATGAATGTCATTCATTCACAATGAAATTTGGTCACATTTAATAAAAAATATTATGAATAGCCATATAAAAAAATTGGCAAGGTTTATCTGTCCTTTAAAGAGCTTGAAGACGCGCTCAAATAAAAAAAAAAAACAAAGTCGTAATTTGGGGCCCCCTAGTGGCCTGGGCCCATATGCCTGGCATACTCTGCATCCCCCCTAACGGCGCCCCTGGGATGCAGTAGAAATATAGCTGTGGAGACAATTTGTAAGTGTTTATGTGAAGCTTTCAGGAGTCGTGTGTGTTTTAAGAGCCAGATGGACATGCATTAGATCTGAAAGTGAGACTGTTTTAACTATAGGCTTAAAGAAAAAGAAATGGCAGATTAATGGAATAATCTGTGACACTTTGCAATAAGGTTTCATTTGTTAACATTAGTGAGCTCTATTAGATAAGATGAACAATAAAAAGATTTCTAAAGCATGTATTCGTTTTAGTTAATGTACATTTTATCATTTACTAATAAATTAGGCTATTAAAACCAAAAGTTGTTATCAGAAAGTATCTGTTGTTATTATTATTTAATGGATTTGAGCTAACATGAACTAACAATGAACAGTTGTATTTTTATTAACTAATGTTAACAAAAATTCATAAATAGCTACTGTAACAAATGTATTGCTCGTTGTTAGTTTATGTTAATCCAACCTTATCATGAAGTGTTACTGAATAATCATTGATTCAACAATTATCTAAAAACATAATAATAATAATATTAAACAGACAACACGTCTGATTAAAAGTTGACCTGCTCAGTAATTCTTGCTCAGTTCTCATGCTTTCTGCATTTTTTTCAATAATATAAATTTTCTCCATGAAAACTTGTCCAGTCATTCAGCAGTTGAAAATATTTACAAAACATATCTGATATTATTTTCTTGCTTTAACTATCAAAGATATAGAAACATCAAAGTTTATTATCCTTCAACTCAAAACACCACGTCAATCACATAATTTAGCTGTACATACATTTACATTTATTCATTTAGCAGACACTTCAATCCAAACCTACTTACAAATGAGGAAAACAACAAGCGATTCATCATAAAACTTTTACAAGAAAATAGTATTGTAGTTTTACTTCAAAGTTACACATTTAATTCAATGTGTTACTGGTTAATTGTGAAATTTACTTGCAATTTCTTTGTGAAAAGTGAAGCTATTTTTTCAGTGTGCAATGAAAAAGTTATTGGATAGTGGTTTAGTTTTTCCCTAAATAAAACTCAGTCATCAATTACTACATGCTCTTTCCCATAAAACACTGAATAGGAACAGAGGTTGTCATGTTCCAAACGTACAACAAAAGTAACCATGTGATTCCTGCACTACATTGATCTGATTCTGAAGTCCTGCAATAGCTTTCTCATACATCAACATCTCGTACATTCCAATCTGGTGCGCTTGTGACAAAAGAGAGATGTTCTTTGGATAACAATGCAAACCTGCTCACTGAAGGAGCAAAACTGAGCATAAACTTCACCAAAACAGGAAATTCAAATGTGCACAATCTGAAAATCTTCACAGAGGATTTCTAATATAGAATTCTAATTTCAAAAGCGTAGCTGCTTTTGTGTTCCACAGAAGAAAAAACATGAAGCCAAAGTAAATGTTGGCACACTTTCTGTTGTTGTGTAGGCATGCATGATTTGGTCAAAAAATTGCAAAATTGAATCTAATATTGCGAACTGAAATATCATTCGAAAAAGCGTAAATAGCGCATGTATAATAAAGATATTGACATACAGTATGTCTGTGATTTGTATTGCAAAGTTACGGGGCATTAAGCAAATTTGTCCACATTTCCTTATTCAATGTTGTATAGCAAGCTGTTAATTTAACTTACAGAACATACATTCTTGTGTTGTATTGAGCTAAAGTTGTTACTTTTTACAATCTTCTTATAACTTTCATGCAAAGATGGCAGAAAATTTGCAGTCATGTTTGGATGGCATCAAAATATGAGGACAATTGTGTTTTAGATGAAATGGTGATTGAGTGCAACCTGGATGTACCAGTGGTGGGATATTTTGCTATTAAAATGATCGTGAAGAATGATCAGAAGAACAGCTTGAGAACTTTATTACTTCTGGTCTCTCAGTATCATGTGACTGAGCGTTTATGACATTTTACGCATGTGCAGTAAGTTTTTAGCACTTTCTGACATTTTGGTGGACAAGAATCTTTTGGAAAAAGCTTAGAAACTCTAGTATGGAGCATTTATTTATATATTTTACAAAATACTGCTGTCATACAATGATGAAAAACACTAATCAAAGACTAGCAACATCATGGTTGCGCGCACGTTTATGCAAGAAAAAAATTGTGAAATGTTTTATTTTGAATTAAATAATATTTTATATTTTTTTTATATTTTGTAAAAATGTTTTAGATTTTTTATAAAATTTTTTATTTAAAAATGTATTTTGTTAAATATTTTGCTAAATAGTAAAACACACGCAGAGTTGCATGCACACGTTTGTTTGTTTGTTTGTTTTATTCGTTTATGTGTATTTATTTATTTATTTTTGATTATTTAGTTGCACAAGATAAACTGCACAAGATTGCTAAAGAATAGCGTTTATGTTACTTTATTACGTCTGGTCGCTCTGTATCATGCTAGTGAAATTTGATTACGTTTTACACATATGAAGTAAGTTTTTAGTGCTTCTCAGTGTGGGCAAGCAACTTTTGGAGAATGCTTAAAAACACTAGTTTGGGTTGTTTTGAAACGAAAACACTATTTTCAAACGCATCCAGATGAATGTAGACGTAGAGATTTACAGAGTCATCCTTCACACTATGATATCATGCTGTTCCATTACTATGGGAGTCTTCAGACATCAGATCAGAGGCCAGAGATCATTACTCTCTCTTGCTCTGGTGATTAAATACACCTCTGCGAGCGCAGACTCCATCCAACAATTGTACGCCCTGCAATCCAAACCCAGTTTGCTTTTAAAATCATTTTAAATACTTCATTTTCCAGGTTGTATTTTTGTCTCTGTGGGTTCATTTGAATGGCTCATTTACTGTCAGTATTAGAGCTAATAGGATGTCGGCTGAACAATGGATCTTATTACCAGAGTGCTTCTTTTCGTTTATTAATTGTCAAACACTTTAGCGTTTTAGGATTATATCACACTGTCTATCTAATGCCACTCTAAATGCCAACACCTTTTTCTTTGCTTAGTCTGAAAGACGAACTTCCTTGTCTCTGTGACATAGATGATATGTGCATTAACCCCAATCACAGACAGCTAGTCTCAGTAAACGTTTCAGCGCTGATCTCAGTTATGAGCTCACAGGCGTCACTGACCCTAGATCAGGGCTCATTTGAACATTAAGGCTATTAGTGCTGTGAAACAATAGCACAGATGACAAGAGGTCACATCTAATCAGTGTGTCGGTGAAGATAAATGCTGTCCGGTTGACCCGCGCTCACACAGGTGTATACGCACACACACTTCATGAGAGTGACTCAGGGACTCATAAAAGTCCCGTGTCAAATTAACAGCGGCACCAACCATTAACACCGAGAACATTGCAGCCGCTCACTTGTGGCCTTTGTCTTTGACATGTCTTTGTTAGAGATTTAAAGGCTTATAACAGAGGTCTGAGGATGAAATTAAGTTCAGAGGGACAAGGATCTGTGATAATAATGTCAGGTTTGTGTATTTATTTATTTAAAAATGAATTGATGTACTTATTTTGTATGGATTCATTTGTTAAACATTTATTTGTTTGTTTTTGTTTATTTATTTAGGCCACTCCGTTATCAAAAACAAGCAAAACACCTATAGGGTTGAACAAACACATTTTTATTTATTTATTAAAATGTATTTTTGTAATCGAAGACTAGCAAAACACTTAGACATTTCTTTATTTATTTAACAAAAATTTTTTTTTTTTTTTAATGAAAATAATATTAAAATATATATATTTTTAATATTTTGCTAAATGTTGCTGAATTTTGCATGAGTGCATGCATATGTTAATAATTCATTCATTCATTCATTCCACACATAATCAAAAGACAAGCAAAACATAAATTTTCATTTATTTATTAATAAATAAATTATTGATTCATTTATTTATTTTACAAAAAACTACTTTTATATAATGATGGAAAACAGGAGTGCTTATTCCCTCTGTAACTAGAAAAACACCTACATGATTGCACACATTATTTCTTTATTTAAAAATATATATTTGCCATTTTATTTTTTTCTATTTTTTACTATTGATTTACTATTTGTTATTGAAATGTATTCATTCATTCATTCATTTAGCTAAATACTGCTTTCATAAAATGATGAAAAACAGGAGTGCTTGTATATAATCGAAGCAATATAGCAGCACATTTGGACACACAGACGGCTCACCTCACAATCTTGATTGGCAGCCCTTCAATTGAGATTTGTTCTCCTGCAGACAGCAGAAGTCAAATAAAAGTGCAGTGATCTTCAAATATCTCTGAACTCTCAAACTTCAGAATGTGCTTCATCTCGGTTTTACCCTCCATCTCTTGAGAGTTGGATAAAAGCAGAAGGTTATGACTGTGGTTTAGTGCTTGTGTTCCCAGAGATTGAGTGTTGAACAGTTGGCTCGTGTTTGTTGTGAAAATAGGCACCTTTATCTGTTGTGGCTACAGATACTCAAACTCCCGATGAACTCCACATCAAGGTTTTATATGATTTTTGGATAAATGTCCTAATTAAGATGCAGGTCATCATGATAATGTGCTGTTGCTTTAGAAGTCTGTGATCTGAGTTCATGCCACTGCAACTGCTTCACATTTAGTTTTTTGCATGATTCAGTCGGGTCTGATCCCAGTGCAGGGAATTTCTGTCAGGCGGTGGCTCTGATTCAGCACATATACTGGTGAAACTTGGATCCAAGATATTTTTTTTTTCAAGTCAGTCAAATCTCAAGTGTCAAGTCATGTTCAAAACTCGACTTGTGCCTCAGGTTACAAGGTTGCAGTTCAGCCAAGATATGTCAAGTTTTGAATTTAAGACCCCAAAGGGCTTGCTGTAATGTTGATTTAATTTTTAATGCATTGCTTTATTAAAATGTATTATGCTGGTGACAAATGTGTTTTGGCACAAGCCATAACAAGTAAACAATACAGCAAACAAATGCCAAACTTAGCCCCCCCTACGACATTCTGAAGCCCGCCCTGCAATGATCCACGCAAACGCGACTGTCAGGTGCTGGGTTACACAAAAACTACCCAAACACTAAAATATGTTGAAATAAATGTTGAAATAAAAGAACCATAATTTTTTAGAGTAGCCTACAATGTGCACACTATAAAAGCAACTGGTGCAAGCTGGTAATCACTTAAATTGGTCCACGTCCACCAATTGCGTGAATGCTCCGTTACCTCTCCCTCCTCTGATCATTTGATCAGTCACCCCACTTTGTTCCAGGACCTGCAATTTACAAATTAAGCACTGCCTCCAAGAAGCCGAAACGTTGATTTTAACCATTTGATGCGGACGATCACCAAATTATGTATTTAGAACATTCACAAATTCAAACGTGATTTCGCGCTTTGTCTGGCGCTGAGCCAGAAATACTGTAGATGCGCTCAGTGCTTTTAGCCTTATATCACAATGATTCAGTGTTTTCAAGCACATAAAATTTGGTTTCAGACATTTAAATTAATTACTAGCAAAAAAGACATTTGTTAAATAGTACACACTGATGTTTGTAAGTTTGTTTAATGTGGTGTGTAAGGAAAGCGACAATAATAATCCATTCAATTAAAATCTGACGACTTGTTTTATACAGAGAACCCCCCCCCCCCCCCAGAAACATACAAGCCCCCCCAGGTCCAGTGTCCTGGCGCCGGGACTGCTCCCATATGAAAGCAGAGCTTGTTCAGTCCCAGTATATTCTCATGTCTTTTGAGTATTTGAGAGTGTGTTAAGGTGTGCCAGCACTCACCTGTGTGTTCACAAGGTAACCATTATCAGCAGAGCACATGCAAGAATAACATGTTCAGATGGAAACAAAAGCTTATTAACCTGCTTGAGTACAATAGACATGAGATCAAGGGCGAATTTGACAGTCTTTGTTCATGTGACATACTTACCAATAGACACTTAGGTTGCTTTCACACTAGCACTTTTGGTGCACACCCGGGTTTGTTTGACGTCAGAGTTCGGTTCGCTTGGATGATGTGAACGCTGTCTTCCGACCTCGGGTGCGCACCGCGAACCGAACCCGAGTCCACTTAAAAAGGGTGGTCTGGGGTTCGGTTCAAGTGAACTCTGGTACGGTTCGCTGCTGATGTGAACGCAATCGTACCAAATCACGGAAGTGAACCGCTATTAATGCTGTATTATTTGATACAAATGTGTGTTTGTGTTTCACTCACTTTCCTGACGAGCGTGACTGATGTGCTGCAAGCAGAGAGCTGTATGTATCATTTCTGTTCGCATTCAGCGTTCTTTAGAGAATTTGCAGCACATTCGTAAGACAGACGTAAGTGCTGTTATGCACTGAAGCTTTGTAAACAAAACGAACGGTTCAAAAACGTAAATATATAAAAGTGCAGATAGCAATCTTGTGCATTTTGCTGCCTTCTCCAGCACCATCGTTACTAAGCAACGGGGTAAACAGCTGCTGGCTTGATGACGCAAACGAACCGCGGTTCGGACCCAAATAAAATAATATGAACGCAGTCCAGCGGGGGCAGGGGATGAGGGGGCAATCGAACTCGGGTTCGGCAATCGAACCAAGTGTGAAAGCACCCTTAATTGCTTTTTGCAATGAATCTCAGACTCAGTCTTGCAGCAGAGCTGCCTCTACATCAGCTGTCTAATGAAGAAACAAAAGAGTGGAGCAATTAATGGTGTGTGTGTGTGTGTGTGTGAAAAAAAAAAATATATTTATTCATTTATAATTAATTTATTCAAGGCAAGACAAGTTTATTTGTATAGCACATTTCATACACAGTGGTAATTCAAAGTGCTTTACATAAAAGAAAGTGAAATAGTCATTCACAGCAATAAAAACAAGGAATTAAAAATAATAAAAACAAGGAATTTTAAAATGATATAGAAATTGATTTAAAATGAAATTTAAAACAGTTAAATAGAATATGATTATACATAAAATACAGTGAAGTCAGTTCGGACGTAGCACAGTGCTCATTCAACAAATGCACAGCTAAACAGATGAGTTTTGATTCTGGATTTAAATGTGGCTAATGTTTTAGCACATCTGATCTCTTCTGGAAGCTGGTTCATAATAGCTAAAAGCGGACTCCCCTTGTTTTGTGTGAACCCTTGGTATTTCTAACTGACTCGATCCTAATGATCTGAGTGGTCTGTTAGGTTTATATTCAGTGAGCATATCTGCAATGTATTTAGGTCCTAGGCCATTGAGTGACTTATAAACGAGTAAAAGTACTTTAAATCAATCCTAAATGTAACTGGAAGCCAGTGTAAGGACCTGAGGACTGGTGTGATATGCTCAGATTTTCTGGTTCTAGTCAGAATCCTGGCAGCAGCGTTCTGGATGAGCTGCAGCTGTCTAATGGTCTTCTTGGGAAGACCGGTGAGGAGACCATTACAATAATCCACCCTGCTGGTGATAAAGGCATGAACAAGTTTCTCCAAGTCATATAAGATTCATATAAAGTGTTTATATTTGCTTGACTATGTAATATGCAACATAAATATCTAATGTATAATTTTGTTAGCATTATTATAATATTTACTCACCCTCAGGCCATTCAAGATGTAGATGAGTTTTTTTTTCTTCATCAGATCTGGAGAAATGTAGCATTCCATCTCTTGCTCACCAATGGATCCTCTGCAGTGAATGGGTGCCGTCAGAATGTGAGTCCAAACAGCTGATAAAAACATCACAATAATCCACAAGTAATCCACACCACTCCAGTCCATCAATATACATCTTGTAAAAGACAAATTACTTTCTTGAAAGAAACAATTCCATAATTAATTCATTTATGACTTCAAATTGTTGCTTTCAACTAAGAGTCCTCTATCCATAATATTCTGGTGGAAAATCATCTCGTTTGATTTAGGAGAGAAATCTGCACAGATCAAGGAAAACAGTCCAAAACAGATCTAAACAAACATGTCGGTGGATTTTGATGTGAGAGGACAACAGTGGATGGACTATATCACTGGAGAAAGCAATATTATGTATTTCGGACTCATATTTTGATCAGAAGTGCTCTTTTAAAGATGTCTTAATGGTGCATTTGTTTCCTACAAACGTGCAGCTTTTGCTTCACAAGAGTCGTGTGGATTATTGTGATGTTTTTATCAGCTGTTTGGACTCTCATTCTGACGGCACCCATTCACTGCAGAGGATCCATTGGTGAGCAAGTGATGTATATTTCTCCAAATCTGAGGAAGAAACAAACTCATCTACATCTTGGATGACCTGAGTATGACTAAATATTCATTTTTGGGTGAACTAACCCTTTAACCTGGCATGTACTTCACGCTTTATGGTAAAAGTTTAGTTTGTAAGCTTGAAAAAGTTAAAAGGAAATGGCAAAAAGTCAAATGCAGGCTTATTTTGAATATGATGCATAAAATGAATAGTCATAGTGGGTGACTGAGCATTTTTGTGGTGCAAAGCAAAAAGGGAAGGAAACTAAGTACTCACATAAAATGACAACAACATTACCAGTTATTTTCAAGTAATAAAATCAGTTTAATTTCAGATTATTACTGTTTGTGCAATATTAAGAAAACTGAAAGTAGACAGAAAGATGAATGCAAACAGAAAGAATCCAGAAGAAGCCAGCACCTGTAGGATGGGTGGAGGGCCTGAGAACTGACACTGTATATAGAGGCCTGACCTGTTCTCTTAAGACCCATAGTGATCATTCTCTTAGATGTCTCAGACCTCAGTCAGGAGAGACCACAGAGCTGTGAACAGGAGGATGTTTCATGACATCTCAGTTCTCAGTGCTCAGTTACAACTTCATAATTACAAATATGTAATTACAAATATATTTAAATAAATGGCATACAAGTTGCAATAGAAATTACATTAAAGTATATTTTAGTTTACCATAGGTGCCTTTATATTTTTAAACATATTTCAAAGACAATAGAAGTAATTATAAATTTACTGTAAGTTATTCTAAAGTGGGTCAAAAACATACATTTCAAGTCAGTTCAGCTAATTGCATTTAATATAAATTTTAACTATACTACATTAAATGTAATAAGTGTCGGAAAACAATGCATATACTTTTTTATGCTGTTTGTATTTGTATATCTGTATATATGCTCATCATTTTACATCATTTTGCAGTATGTACAGAGTGTACATACTGCTACTACTAGGCTACTATTAAAATTATTAAAACTTTATTTTTTTTAAGTAATGATCACACAATATTTATTCCATGTTTTAATTTTAATAGTAAAATTTTGTTTGCCAAAATAAATAAATAAGTTTGATTTTCATTTATCATTTACAGTATAATTACATTTGTATAAATGCCTTTTGAAAAAGAAAGGTTCATATTTGTAGTAACTAATGCTGCGTTCAAGTCCTCCTGGGACGTTCGTACTTACGAGTAGACAAGTCGTTATTACGACATCGGGTGCGTTCAAATCACTTTGGTCGGAACAAGATGGCGATTTAACTTTTCTACATAAAATTCAATGATTTTTTTAACTCTACATCTATTAAACAATGAATGAAGAATGTGCATCATTGTGTGTTTTCTTTTTTCTGTTTTTATTTAATTTATGAAGGTGATGTAAACTGAATAATTATATATTCTATTATAATTATACAATAATATAATATTTTGTATGTGTAACTTATATAGTTTTATTGTACATTACAAAAAATAATAATTTTATTCATTTCAACAACTTTACCGATGCTGCATATCTTTAGTCTTTGGCTGTGTCCATTGCATCCGACACGTTTTTTCACTGACACGCCCACAACTCGGAAACTCGGGGCTTAAAGGAAATTTCGAGTTTCCCACTCGTAATAACGACTTTGTGGTGGCGTTCATGTGCGTTCAACTCGTAAATACGATGTATCCGACATGACTTGAACGCACCATAAGGCTGGGTATCGAGTTCGATACTTTTTAGGCACCGACCGAATTGCCTCGATACCACCGAGTATCGAAAAACGTCCTGTCGTTCGGTACTACAGGCTGCAGCACTAGGTGTGTTCGACTAGAAGCGATGATCGATCAGTTTTGACATCCGCGAGAGCGATTCGAAACCGTACGGATCAGTCTGCTCTCTCGTTTACTACACACAGACTGAAGCGCGCTCGCGGTGATTTCAGCGTCTGCCGTCTAAATGAGGACATAAACACTTGAACAATATCTCCAGAACTGCTCTGAGAGTCACTCCATGAGCATTTTACCATTTGATTTGAGTAAAACTACCATCATATCATATATACACAGAACTGTAAAGGTATTCACGGCAACCCGTCAAAATAAAAGTTTGGTTTAATTTGGAAGACACTGTGGCAGAAATATATTAATATTGTTCAGCAGACAGTACATACTGCTACTACTAGGCTACTATTAAAATTATTAAAACTTTATTTTTTTTAAGTAATGATCACACAACATTTATTCCATGTTTTAATTTTAATAGTAAAATTTTGTTTGCCAAAATAAATAAATAAGTTTGATTTTCAATAATTTAAAAGATAAATTAAATTAATGTTTTATGCCTTCATTTGAAAACCAGATACAGAATTTCTGAGGAAAAATAAAACATTTCATAAGGCTATTAAATATGAATAAACTAAGTTTTTATGCATTCAAATAATGAGACATACTACAACACAGAATTTAATAACAATAAAACATATGGTGAAAGAAAATAAAACACCCACTTATGAAAGTAGATAAAGATTTTCAATTTCTTGAAGTCTTTAACCTAGAATAAATGAATAGAAATGATGATTCTGTTTGAGCTATGTGTTTTAAAACGAACGCGCACTAGTGTAAACTGAAAACTATTTGAGCTTTATTAAAATTATTTGCACTGATTTATTGTGTTGGATATATTTTGTTCCTTTGTGCAGTGGCTCAGGAGATGAGGCTTTGAGTCTGTATAAATGTCAACAAGCTGAAAAAAATAAAACCAAAGTTTTTTGAGATAATGTAATCTTGTTAAAACTGATTTCATAAAATTGGTATCGAAAAAAGTATCGTTCAGGAACCGGTATCGAACTCAAAATTTTTGAACGATACCCAGCCCTAGTAGTAACACTCATTTGCTTCTACATACAGTTTTAAGTCTTTTTTTCTTTTGTAGATCTGGTTGATGTGACTAAACCTCACATTCGGTTAATAATTTATTTATTTTTTAGCAAACTCTTATGATGTGGGAAGCTTTGTTAAAAGACTTAGCAATTAGTGATATTGTTTCCCATACATGTTTTTCTTCTCTTCTTAAATCCTATTTTCACTTCATAGCTTTGAAGACGAAGCGGTGCACGCGGATGATTACAGATGCGAGGCTTTCTGCCCATAATTCATTATTTCTCATCAAAACAATACAAGCAAATATCCACATCAGCATTTCATGACTTTAATTAATGAACTAAATGCGGAAAAATTATGCCAACTAATCCTGCACCGGCGTACTGTATGATTATTCATAACAGGAAGATGCACAGCATCCAGTATTTATGAGCTCACAGGATTTTTTTTTCTGCAATGTGCTTATCATTCTTTAGCTTGCTTGTTTGTTTTGTTTAGCTCTAACTAAACTTCTTGCATCTCCATTTAAAGTTGCAGAGGAAAAGCG